>PVKU01005938.1:0-113369 GCA_004027475.1 Anoura caudifer
GAAGCCCCCAGAATATTCATTCTTTTTAAAAAAATGTTATTTGATTCCTCAGTTGCTCTGTTTCCCCTGGGCAACTTTCTCTCTCTCTCTGTCTATCTGTCTGATTTAGACTCATATTAGAAACTTAATGCAAATGTCTCAGTGCAGGTGAGTGGCACGGAGATTCATGTTTAAGTTGAGACCTTAAGAAGCTGATTTGAACCTGTGTAGGTTTGGCAGTTGTGAATGGGGTGGGGAAAGGAAGAGTATTCATTAATTTGTGAGCTTTGCTTTAGGGTTATTGGACAAGGACCTGGCTCTTTCACTGAGCCCCCAGGATAAGTTTGTTTCATGTCCCTTGGAGCTAATCAGTTTCCCCTGAGAGGAATTCTCTACGCATGCCCGGGAAGAACAAGCCTGGCTCCTGGTGTTCTGGCTGCTGAGCAGGGCAAGTTAAAGCTTTCACCATTTCACCAGCATGTGTTTCAGTTATACCGCCCTCTTTCTATTTTTAGTGCCTCATCCTGCCTATAATTGGGCTTGGGGTCCTCAAGTCCAAAGTCTTTCCGAGGGACCTGCTCTGTGCCTGAATGGTGGAAAGGCAATTTTGGGGTATACAGCTTGGGGAAAGATTCTGGGGTTTAATTCCTATATGAGGCACACACAGCCCTTCTGTTTTCAGATTCCACCCACACCTTGGCCTTAGGAGATACAGACACCCTTCCATCTCTTTGCCTTTCCAGAGATGTATTGGTTGAATCAATGGCCTCTTTTTGATTCCACAGTCCCTTTCCTAGCGGACAGATTTTGGTTAGCACTTGCATATCTGCTCTCCACATTCTAAACTGTATTGACCACCTCTTGTCTGCTGCAATCATGTCTCTCACCTTCTTTGTCAGTTGGTGTTCATATCTCTTATATCCCTTCATTGTAATGATTCTGGAGGAAGGAATGAAGGTAAGTACCTATTTGACTTTTGGCAGACTCTTCATATCATCTTCACTTCCCATGCAGAGTTACTTCTGTGCTTCACCGACATGTCTTCTGCATATGTTCTCCAGGAAGCAATTCCTGATGGTCAGAGCTTTTGGAGAGGTACAGGACCTGTAGGTCCCCATACCTGTGAAGGGAGGAATAACAGGCCACTTCTGCAGAGCAGAAGATGCACCATGTTTACAGGAAAGGGGAAGTTTCTAGGACTGGAGGTGATGAGGGGTCACAGAGCAGGGACACTTTGAGTTGTACCATGATGTTAAAGGTGTGGTCTGTAGAAGAAGAGGTGAAGAGGGCATTGTAAGTGGCATATAGTTTAGCCGGTGCTTGGGGTGAAAATTTACATGGCAGGAGGGAAGAAGTGAGGAAGAGGTCAGCCTGGCAATAGCAGAGAACTCTTGTGAGCCCACCTGAGAAGATAAGACATACAAGTCCATGAAGCACAAAGAGTCCCAAACAAGCTGGATTCAGAGAGGACCACACCAAGACACATCATAATTAAAATTCCAAAGGTTAGAGATAAAGAAAGAATCTTAAAAGCAGCAAGAGAAAAGCAGTGAGTCACCTACAAAGGCATTCCCATTAGATTGTCAGCTGATTTCTCAAAAGACACTTTGCAGGCAAGAAGGGATTGGCAAGAAGTATTAAAAATAATGAAAAGCAAGGAGCTACAACCTAGATTACTCTACCCAGCAAAGCTATCATTTAGAATGAGAAGCAGATAAAATGCTTCCCAGACAAGGTAAAACTAAAGGAGTTTATTATCACCAAGCCATTATTATATGAAATGTTAAAGGGAGCTCTATAAGAGCAAGAGGATCAAAACTATGAACATTGAAATGGCAATAAACTCACAACTATTAATAGCTAAATCTGAAAGACAAACTAAGAAACAAGCAGAACAGGAACAGAATCAGAGATATGGAGATCATTTGGAGGATTATCAGCAGGGAATGGAAAAGGGCAGAGTTGGGGGAAAGGGGAGAATGGGGAAAAGGTGTGGGGATTAAGAAGCATTATTAGCAGGTACAAAATAGACAGGGGATATTAAAGGAAGTATAGGGAATGGAAAAGCCAAAGAACTTATATGTATGATCCATGGACATGAACTAAGGGCGGGGGATTGCTGGAGAGAATGGGGATGAGAGGGACAAAGGGGGAAAAATTGGGACAGCTGTAATAACATAATCAATAAAACATATTTTTAAAAAACAGGGGAAGTCTGAGGAACTGTCATGGTTAAGAGGAGTCTAAGGAGACATGGCAACTAAGCACAGCATGGCATCCTGGATGAGATCCTGGGACAGAAAAAGGGCATTAGGTGAAAACCAAGGAAATGTGAATAAAGTATGGACTTGAGTTATTAATAATTTATTAGTATTGATTCATTAATTGTAACAAGTACACCTTAGTAATGAAAGATGTTAATAACAGGGAAGACTGGGTATGGGGTATCTGGGAACACTGTGTGCCATCTTTACAATTTTTCTGTATATCTAAAGCTGTTTTTAAGTAAAAATATTATTTTTTGATAGGAAGCCACAGAAAAATTGTGTTATGCATCCAATTACATAAAAAAGTCCATTTCCAACTCTACATATTACATGTAATGTATGTTAGTTTCATTATCTAGAAAAATCTGAAAAATGAACATTGAATTATTATCATCTCTGTTAGTTCTAGAGGAGGAAAGTGAGATTTTGGAGAGGAAACAATTAAGGGGGCTTTTATTATTAGTTATAGTTATATCTTTTATAAATATTTAAAAAATACACGTATTCATTTATTACACATGTAATTAAAATTAAACATGAAAAAGTAAAAGAACATAGTTCAAATGAATTTTTCTTGGTTTGGGTCTTTCAGGTGAGGATGTTTTATCTTTAAAGAA
Source organism: Anoura caudifer (assembly GCA_004027475.1). Lineage (NCBI taxonomy): Eukaryota > Metazoa > Chordata > Mammalia > Chiroptera > Phyllostomidae > Anoura > Anoura caudifer. The sequence continues at coordinate 2,864 of PVKU01005938.1, forward strand.
ATGAAAATTTCTTTAAAACGAATTGTATTAGTTCTCATCTTAGCAGTTAGCTAAAGTACCAGGAATGTTCCTACCCTGAATTTTTGTGGCATTGTTTGGCCTCCCTGAAACCGTTTCACATCAGCAGTTACTTTGTGCCAGGCGGCTGGGGCAGTCTGACGTGGGCTCGACCATCTTCGGGGTGTGTATGAAGCCCAGGGAACTGGGTGTAAATTTGTGGTTGTAATAGCTTTGGTCTTGGCCACAAGGTGGATCAGAGGTGCAGGAGCAAAAGGATACATCTACCTTCCTGCCATGGGGCTTCTCAGAGACAGCCAGCACGCAGATCCGAATAGCTGCAATGAACTTGGACCTCATCCAGCGTGACATCCATGTTGCAAGTGGTCCCCTCTGGGGAAGGAAGATAGTGGTGTGTAGGAATGGGTTTCTGGAAGATGGTTTTTTTTTGTGTGTGTGTTTGTGTTTTTTTTTTTGTGGTAAGTGCCTCAATTAGAGGTGACCTGTCCAGTTTGAAGCATGAATCCATCTATCTTTTCAGTAAGACCAGGGGACAGGAGCCCACGGAAAATAGACAAAACTTCCCAACTGGGCAATCGAGATGTAGTTCTAATTTCTTTTTCCAATCTTATCGTGTTAGTTCCTATGACTGCTGTAACAAAATTACCAAGAGCTTTGTTGCTTAAAACAACAGAAGTTTATTCCTTTATGGTTTGGGAGATCAGGGGTCTGAAATCGGTTTCACTGCACTAACATCAAGGTGTCGTCAGCAGGGCTGGTTCTTTCTGTGGGCTCTGGAGAGGAATCTGTTTCCTTGCCTCTTCCAGCTTCTAGAGGCCCCCAGTATTCCGTGGCCTGTGGCCCCTTCCTACAGGTTAGGGGCAGCATAGATGGCCCCTCCTCCATCTCAGTCTTCATCCCCTTGGGCTCAGGACTCAGCAGATCCAAGCCAGCACGTCAGAGGTCTCCTACCTGGTGAAGCTGGGGAAGGCAAGCGCTGGTGCCAGCCAGGTGCTGGGTGCTCACTGATTTGCCGGTGAGCTGATGCCCTGTCTCATTTGACTCTCCATCCTTTGCATCCAGTGCAAGGCCCTGCATGCTCTTTTAGTACTGAAAACTTACATTTTTACTACCGTCATTTCATTTAAACTTCCCAGATTCCTGTGACACAAGTACTTTTATTTTTTTTTCTACTTATTAGATGAAGAAATGTAGACTTAGGGACAAGGACCTACCCAAGGTCACTTCGCAAGCATCCCGTGGTGCTGAGGCAAGCCTGAGTGGTACTCTCAGATCTCACCATGTTAGCGCGCCCCTCCATCACCATGAGAGATGTCAGCAATTGGAGTATTTGGTGCCTTTCGGAGGACGGTGGAGATGGTGCTTATATTGATGGCAAGGAAGAGCAACTGAACCTTCTTTCCTGAATAAAAAGAAAACCAAACAAATACACCTGCATACAAATGCTCATACGTGGTTCATGCACCCCAGGTGTCCCCACTGGGAGGTGCCTGATCCGCAGAAACCTGTGTGAGGAGGGTGCTTGCCCTGGGATGCAGCCCTTACTCAGGATGGTCTTTGGGCGTAACTGTTCCCCCCAAGTCCAGCCTTTCAGTGCGTGTTTTATAGAAGCAGCCACCAGGCTGATGCTCTGGGGGGCTCCTCTCGGCACATGTAAACTGCTTTTATTTCATTTTTTTTAACAAGAAGTAGTATCAACAGCAACAACAGAAAGTGACTATTTAACCCACAAAATTCTATCTTGTATCAGAGGATTCTAAGATGTGAGTGCAAGGTTCAACAGTATTTATTACAGTTCAAAATTGTTGTCCTAGATATTGTTTAATTCCTCATAGCGTCTAGCACAAGAACTTGCAACAAAGCAAATGAAATGATCAATGTATTTACTTAGTTGGCTAAATATAGTTTATAACACTTTCATTAGTAAGAATAGTAGTTATCTTCCAAGTGATATATTTTTCTAAAGTATGTACTGTATTACCTTTAATTGGAAATAAGATTCGAATTGTTACCATGGCATTCAAAAATCCTTAAACTCTTGCCTGGATGACCTCCCCTACGTACATCAGCCTCATGCTCTGTACACAGCACCCATACAGTATTTACTGATTCTTCCATACTTTTTGAACTCCCTTGTCTCCACACATTCATTCATTTTTGTTTTCTCTTCCAAAACATTCTTTACCCTTGCCTGCTAAACATCCCCCAAAGCCGCGTCTGAAGCAGGTTTCCTCCGTGGAGCTGTGTCCATTTGTTTGCACCCATGATAAACTCTGCCCTTCCTTTGGCACAAATAACCAACTGTGGCAGCTCGGACGTGGCACTTCCAGGGCACTGTGGGTTCTCCTTAGGTGTGTATATTTTGTTCCACATTCCATCCTGATTCTGTGCCTCTTGAAAGCACTCCCTTCTGCCCTCTGCCATTTCGAATCTTCCGCTGCCTTGCCAAGAAGCTCACAGATGGCAAGTACGCAAAAAAACATTCATTTAATCCCCTTGTTCTAGATCGGGTTGCAAAAACATGGGTTGCTTTCTCGAAATACCAAATGCATAGACGCCACCCAGAACAATTAAATGAGAATCCCTAGGAGGGGGTCCCCAGCTATTGAGGTTCCTCTGGGGATTCTAGGCCATTGAAGTGGGCAGGGTGTAAGGAGGAAGTGAGGGCAGCATGAAGGCAGCCCTCCCCTAATGCACAGTTTTCCTGGGGGCTTGGTCCCCGACATCTCTGAAGACTTACCATTGCACCTGGAAAAGGTCTGGCTTCACTCTGACTTTGAAGTGAACTTTAACTTCTAAAGAAATCTGTGATGACACAAGAGGCAGGTAAGATGTATTGTTGAGAGATCAGCCCCCACATGTGGAAGTGGTTCGTTACCCTCTGGAATGTACCTGTGAAAAATGTAGCCTTTGAAAATGTTAGTAGCAGATGCTTCTGTTTGTCTCCTTGCAATTTACTGATTATGCTGGGCAATCACTTCCTCTCTGGTTCCAAGTCGGTTGTCTTCTGGAGGTGTGTCCCGCAGCTGGGTCTGGGGTGCAAACTCGTGGATTGGCCTCTTAGGCAGTGATGTTTCTGGAGCCCCGCCCCTGGTTCTCATGGTTTCTCCCTGTCCTGTCTTTCCGGTGTAAGGGCAAAGGGAAGAGCTGTTTCTCTGAGCTGTCAGGATGCTGAGAATCACCCAGAGGGCATGTGAAAATTTAGGTCACTGGGCCCCAGCCCCAGGGATTCAGATCCAGTAGGGCTGGGATAAAACTCGGAGAATGAGCATCCCTGAATTGCCAGCTGATACCAGCACTGCTGGTCCAGAGACCACAGTTTGAAAATTACTGTTCAAGGTAAAATGCAAAAAGGTAATGATAAAGGGGGTAGAAAAAGTGTAATTGATTAGATGTTTTAAGTGGTATGCATGAAGGTAGTAAATGCTTATAAAGGCTAAGAAGGGAGAGGAATGGGTATGATTCCCAATGTTTTTAGAATTATTCTGTGGCTAACCTACATTCCCCTTTAGCAACAAAGAATGAGGAGTAAATAAGCAGACCACAGGCTGCTCTGAGCTGTGCGTATGTCGATGAAGCTATGTCAGAAGACGAGAATTTAGAGGGTATGTCTCTGCCACAGAATTTTTTTAAAAATCAGAAGTGTGAAGCTTTATCACAGTGTAAACCAGACTTTTCTCATAAGAAAGCCAACTGTGCTGACCACAGTCCTTAGCAAACACACAAACACACACAGCCTTGGCCTGAACCTCTAGCAGGGCAAGCTCCTCTTAGCTGCATTCAGAAGGTACAGCACAGTGAGAAGGAAAAGCAGAGCAAGAGAGAAAATAGGAAGAAGAAAGAGGAGGAGGAGGAAGAGGAGAAGTTGTTTCTCTGATTGACATCTTAGATTTTTACCTATTGTTCTCTAACTCTCTCCTAGCAAATTAAACGGGTACGTAAAGAGTCCGAGCACAAAAGATTAACCAGCTCTGCGTTGTCTTAATACCCCGAGAGAACTCGTCACCTGCTATGCACTTAGGAAGCCCTGTGTTAGGGAGGCCTTGAGAGAGAAGATAAAAAGTAAGTCTCAGAGCCTTGGCTGGTGTAGCTCAGTGGATTGAGCATGGGCCTGCGAACCAAAGGATTGTGGTTCGATTCCCAGTCAGGGCACACGCCCGGGTTGCAGGCCAGTTCCCAGCAGGGGATGCACGAAAGGCAACCACACATTGGTATTTCTTTCTCTCTCTTCTTCCCTTCCCCTCTAAAGATAAAATAAATGAAATCTTTAAAAAATATATGTTTTAAAACATATATGTTTTTAAATACATGGGTAATATTTTTTAAAGATTTCATTTATTTTATCTTTATGTATATATGTGTGTGTGTGTGTGTGTGTGTGTGTGTGTGTGTGTCAGTGATGACCCCACCCATCAAGAAGCTATAGACCAGTCTGAGAACTCAGGAAAGACAGAGCTGACACACCAAAGGTGAAGAAACCCTTAAGAGAGAGCAGGCGTAGAGAGAAGTAGAGTGTGGGGAGCCAGGTTCCTATGGAGTAAACAGTTATGCTGATGCCAACCAGAAAATGAGACAAATCTTTAGTTTTTGTCACAGAAGAACAGGATTTTAAGCATTGCAAAGGTTGGACTGGGGCTTTTCTGGGTCTTCAAATTTCCTTTCCAGCTTTTCTTCCCAAACTAGTCCCCATAAATACCTAGCCCACCTTTCCTATCCAGTGGCATGTAGAGTGTTCCCTGGTATGTGAAACAGGGTGCAAGTTCTCCTACCAAAAGCCCTGCACTTTGGGGATGATCTACATTGTGGCTGACCCTACCCGTGCAACGCATGGTGGTGTTTATGTGTGTGTCGGGGGTCTGTGGTGGGCGGGGAGGGGAAGGACAGAGCCTGTAAGGACTGCAGGAGACCCAGCATTTAGCTCAGACCACTTGGGAAAGTCAGCTACATCCATCCACCGTACAGGACTTACTTTCTGGGATTTAGTGCATGTTCTTGGCGTCAAGGCCAGTGCAGTTCTCTCTCTGAAGGGGAAAGTACTCCTGTGCAGCCCCTACGTAGGAGAGCCTCCGGGTCTGTTTGCTCTACACCCAGCAAGGGTATAGGGTCTGCTAAAATTGTACTTTGAAATACTGAGGTGTTGTTGTGAGAACCCATTTGGGTAGATGTTGAGAGAATTTTTCATTGGTACCTTATGATGGAAATTCTGTTTTTTCCATCCTCACCTGAGGACATTTTTTTCATTGCTTTCAGAGCGGAGTGGGGAGGAGGGAAGAGAGAGAGAGAAAGACATTGATATGAGAGAGAAATATCAATCGGTCACTCCGATTGGGGATCAAACCTGCAACTTGGGTATGTGCCCTGTTGGGAATCGAACCCATGGCCCTTCAGTCTGCGGGACGATGCTCCAACTAACTGGGCCACATTGGCCAGGGCATGATGCAAATTCTTGCCTGTTAAATACAAAAAAAAAAAAAAAAAAAAAAAAAAAAAAAAAAAAAAAAAAAAAAAAAAAAAAAAAAAAAAAGAAAAGAAAAGAAAGAAAATTTCTAAAGAATCATTTCTTCAAAAGGACCCAACTTAAATACATCTGTGGAAACTAAGCACACTTTATTTTAAAGTTACGTTAAAAATGCTTGCAGTGTATGCCCAAACTCTTCCAGATGTTAAAACAAGTAAACACTATTAGATCAAATTTAATTTGGTTTGGTGTTTTAATCAACTTTTACCTTGATTTTCTCTTTTTGCTTATAATAAGGTTTACTCATGTGTTGGAGTCAATCCTAAAAGTGTTAATTTTAGCTTTTCTTTATAACACAAACACACACACCAAGGCATTTTCTTATTATAAACTGAGATCAACGCTGCCTCATTAACCCAGGAAGTTTACACACCCTAACAAAAAAAGCATGCGTTTCCGTTTCACGTTGGCATCCATGGTGGTACTGAGCATAACGTTGTTAGTACTGGTAGCTGGAGTTCTCTGCGGGAGACTGATGAAAGGCAGATGACAATAAAAAGCGGGCATCAGAAACCCCACATAAAATGTGAGATGTGGCTTTGGAAGCAAGGACGCTATTTACTACAGCAGAAAGTGTTTCCTGGTATGTGGCCTCCCAAGCTCGGCGGAGACAGACCGGGGCTTCCCATGTGACACGGCTGGCAGCGGAGGGGAGAGGAAAGGGCTCCCCGGTCTCCCCGACGTGCAGGGTGGCCAGGTGCTTGGTGGAATGTGCGGTGCTTCATGTTGCTGCTCAAAAGTGGTTTTCTGGGTTGCTGTGAATGTCATGAAAGGTGCTGATTATGCTCCTGTTTAGAGAACTGAATGACACATTCTAGTTTTGCCAAGTCAAATTGAAGGGGTAGATGAAGGCGGAAGTTGACGTTTGATCCTTATTATGGCAAGCCTTGTTTCATTCTGTGTGTCAATAACGGCGATGAATGTGTGTGTCCATGAGTGTATTTTAATTATACATATCTATGTGTAATTAAAAAATAATAAAAGATGATGTTAATGGCTTCCATCTGCCTTTTCACACTACAGATAATGTTGCTTTTGCCAGTTCTATGCCTGGGGTTGTTACACAGACATGGACAATGGTTGAAAAGGAGAAATAAAAGCTAGTGAGCCAATTTAACTAATTCACTTTGGAGAGGGCAAAGAAGGACTTGCAAAAAAGAGGAGAATACATGGTGAAGGTATGAGAAGGTGGGCAAGGATGGCAAGGTCAAGCCCAGGAAAAATTCTGAGTAAGTCTGGTAGGTTTTGAAAGAGAGGGAGAAAGGCTAGAAGAGTTGTCAGGCTAGGATGGGGACTTTGGTATAAACAGCGAAAAGAATGATAAATAAGTCTGTATTGTGTAAAGAATAGGTTTCAAAAAGAACCACTCAATGTACCCAGTGAACCTCCAATAACCAGACATTATGCTTTCTTATTTTGTTAGAAAACCTTTTTTTCTCATGTTTTCCATATGGTGTATTTGATCAATCTTTGTTTTTGAAACAGTTCTTTGAATTTCTCAAAATTCTATTAGATTGCGAGTTCATAAAAATCTGTAATAACTTCCCATCCCCTTCCATTAGGATTGCATTTGGCTGCATGTAACAGATAATCACTTTCAGTGGGTTTATTTTTTTCCACATAAAAAGAAGTCTGAAGATTGTCAATTTGGGAGCAGTGCAGCTGCTCAAGGAAATAGTTCTTTCTTCCCCATCCATATGGTATTTTTTTCAAGATAGCTATTTCATCTTCAGACATCAGAACTGTGTTCTGGGTAGAAGTAATTTAAAGAGAAAAGGAATAAAGGCATATACCAACTGAGTCTATCTCTTTAATCAGGAAAACAAAAACCTTTCCATATCTAATAGACTTCTTCTTAAATTTTGACCACAATTGTATCACCTGGTCAGTCTCTAGCTGCAAGTTATCCTGAGAAGAAAGCATTTTATTTGTACGCATGGCTCCCCACTTTCCCCAAACAAAATTGGATTTCTATAAATAAGGAGAAAAGAGAGAATTAATGTTCTCTGGGCTACTAGTAATGTCTACCATATGTCCCACTTGTTACATAAGGCTGGGTATACAGGAAAATGTTGGTAGAGACTTATTGACTAGGTCCTCCTCACACTCACTTATATTTATAAATTTCTAATCTGTGATCCTCGTGTTTAGACTTTTCATGTTTTTCAAAGTATTCTGGATAATATTGCTAATTTTATGGATCCTGTGTTAATTAGATCAAGCTGGAGAGGACTGCTTTCCCCACCAAGCTGAGGCCTTTGCGGCAATCCTAGGAAGAAATGGGTATCCCATCACCGCAGCCCACATGTGCGGTCCATGATCCAAAGCATTGACTCTACAGGCAGGAGACGGGGATGTAGGAGACAAGGTCACGCATGCACGGCGGGTGAGTGGGGGAGCTGTCAGGGTGAGCCTCCTGGGCTTCTCCAAGCACACCGTGTAACCGACGCTCCGGTCTAGTAACTTGGCTGTTTCACACAGTTCGCAGGTACAATGGGCCTTTGCGACTCCCGTCTGCTTTTTTATTCAGAGGGAAGTATGGCACTTTTTTCCTCGTGAAAAGTAGATCCTAGTCTTTCTGCGCACATTTGACTATTTGCATTGTCCCTTTCTCTTCCACTTAAATAGATCAAGTTGTTTGGGGGTTTCTAACCATTTCATTCTGTTTTTCTTTCCTAGTTAATTATTTATGCTTTTATCTTTAGTTCTTTCCATCTTAGTCATTCCGCTTTGAGGAATTTATAAAATCAGAAGAAGGAAACTCCATTCAACACAAAATTAATAGCTACTACATGTCACTCCGTTTCCTTTTACTTTGATACCTTTTCATAAACTGTCACTTGAGGAGGTGATGTAATTGGTCACGGCAGTCCTGTGCTCTGATCGGCAACACTTAGAAAGCCAGATAGAATGCAAGCATTGTATTTCAAAGACATCGGGAAGGCTCTGGAAGCAATGAGGACTAGATGGACTGCGTTTGCAGGCAGTGGAAAAGCATTCAGAGGCAACTAAAGACCAGCAGTTGCTTTGTTCCCGGGTAGGATGTGTCAGTTTTTGGTGCTGGCCGGAGGCTGAGGACCAGAGCCCACTGCTGGGGAACAGAAACCCAGCAAAGCTGTTATGGTCTCCTGGGGCTAAAGTGAACCAAACTGGTGTTGTGCCAGGCCTCAAATATAGGGCCACTGGCCCCATAACATACCCGATGAATTGAAGGCCATGTGAAAAGCTAAGAAAAAGTCTTAAAGCTGGGGTGGGGGGAGTAGAGGGGGGAGTAGTGGTGTGTGTGTGTGGGGGGGGAGACAACAATAAAAAATTTTTTGAAAAAACCCCCAAACAAAAAAGAAAGTCTTAAAGCTTCTGTAAGTTCGCAAGAAACTAACTGCAGTCTCTAATTCTTAAAAGCAAAGAGTTACTAAGGGCCGTTAGCAGGAAAACAAAACCAGCAACAGCGAACCCCCTGGAAGGAGTGGGAAATTAACACTAAGTGTCCATAGGCGCTTTTTTCCTTGGTGACTTTCATCAGTCCTGGGCCCTGAGAGAGGCTTGAAACCCCGGCCTGGGTTCTGGCAGGAGGCCGCCACAGGCAACACTGAAGCCACAGCGCCGTCGGTGATCCCCTGCAGCTGGAGCGTCCAAGCGGGAGACTTGAGGCTTTGGCACAAGGTGCTGTAGTTTTATAACTATAGTTATAAAATTTTGAAGCACAAGGTGGAAGAAGGAAGCTACAGATTAACTCTTCAAGTCTTTCAGAGGAGAAGACAAATGGATTAGAAAGCTATTGTAATTAAGACTCTGGTATTTGCATAAGCAAAGAGGCATCAGCAACAGAACAGAACAGAGAACAAAGGCTAGGCAGAGACTGCACTGTGTGCTCACCTGATAACCCATTTCACCCAAGGTTGTTCCTCAGACCAAGCTTGAAAGGCGTGTTATCCAAGACTCCTAGATGTTTGCTTTTTTTTTAAATTAAAATTGCTTCTATGTTAAAATACCCTTTCTGATAGCATTTTTGGTAAAATTTTCTTTATAATTAGGTCATCTTGAGTTTTATATATTTTTCAAGTGCTTGGATGGGAATATGTTGGCTCATAGCTAGCTGTTTCTTTACCCCTCTCTGTGTTATATGAGGGGGATAAAAAAAACTGGAATGTATTTATAAAAAATTTGTATTTATTCTGACATGTTTAAACCTCAGTCACCTTCACTGTACTCTCCATGTGATGCAATACACCTACCAAGACGTTTTTTCTGCTGCTCCAAACTACCCTCAAGAAGATAATGCTTGTTTTTTACATCCCCCCCCCCTTATGTAATCTGGTAGATTTCTCAGTTCTATCTTCCAAGGAAATATTCTTTCTTCAGCATATCATGTCAATTCTTTTAGTGATGTTTTTATTTCAGTTATAATGTTTTTTTAAAAGATTTTATTTATTTATTTTTAGAGAAGGGAGAAGAAGGGAGAGAAACATCACATCACATCGATCGCTTGCTTCTCACACGTCCCCCCACTGGGGACCTGGCCCACAACTCAGGCCTGTGCCCTGCCCAGGAACTGAACCAGCAACCTTTTGGTCTGAGCTACACCAACTAGGGCTCTAATGGCTTTTAATGTCTACCTTTAATGTTTCATAACTTCTAATTCTTCCACGATGTTAGTTCCTCCTTTGGCCCTGTGAGAATTTTAGACGTCCAAAATTTATTCTAAAGTCTTTTCCAAATACCTCAATCATCTCCATATTGTCAGGAGTAAACAGTCTCATCTGTAGATTCTCTCGACTTCCTTTCTTGGCGCTGGAATCCTTGTACGCTTTTCTTCATTTTTTCCTCTCCCTTCCTGTCTACTACTGCAACGATCAGGTTTTCTTCATTCCATCTTGTCTTGTGCTCCCTTGGGTTGAAAGTTTTATTTTACATTTTTATTTTCGACATGGTTAGAGCTAAAATTTTAACATCCGTGATTAATTTCAAAGTGTCAAGTAGCATCATTTCCTCACACATAGCAGATTTGCATAACTTTGAAACTACCTAGGCACACTTAAGTCTCTAGCCACTCTGGAAGCTTCGGTGGTAGCAAACTTTCCCTCACATCATAAACAACTATAAAACTGGGTAACATGTATGAAATAACTATTTTCAGAACAGTACTGTGTCCCTGGAGAGAAAGAAAAGAAACAAATGAAACAAATGAGCATCCTGGTTTTCCTCCTGGAGACATGTTCTGTCCTGAAGCACAGGAAGGGGGCCAAGCAGAGCATGGTTTTGCTGAGTTGAGGAGACAGAGGCTAGAGTATTGGAAGCTGTATTGGAAGCTGTATTGGAAGCTAGATCACTGATGCAGCTGGAATCTGATGGGCAGAATACAGCAAGATGAAACCACGGATGAAAGGACTGCAGATCTGCAGAGAGTTCTCGTCAGTGCTTTCCTGGAGGCTGAGCTGCACAGGTAGAATGAAATACCATAGAGACAGGGAAAGAACGATTGTTGCAGAGTTATCAGTTGGGTAACTTCTACAGAGCACACAGGTCTGGGGGACTGTCAAGTTCCAACCGGCCAGAGTAGATAGACCAGGTTGATTCCGAATTCTTCAGTCTGTTTTTGGTTCACGAATGATGACTTTTTATAAAGTAGCCTACCTCTGTGTGTTCATATACACCATTAATAAAATGGTGACAATTGGTGGAAGGGCCAACCTCAGCTCCATCCACCTCTGTGACTTCTGTTGCCATGTGTGTGTGACAGGCCCCAGATCTTGTATGCCTTGCACCGAATTTAACTGTCTGTTGGATATCTCTACTGAGAAGCATCTCAAATGGATGGGACATGTTAAATCATGAGAGGATGTATTACATTAACTATAGTGCTATAATATATAACTTACTAATTATTTCACATGTTTGTGTTTTATCTCTTTCGCCACACTGAAAAATTTGCCAGTCAAGCGTCTGGGTTATATCCTGACTTTGTCACTGCCTGGGTCCCCTTGAGCATTGTTGGGTCTTCCTCACTTACAGGCTGAGGATACATCTCGTATTTGTTTGAGGACCAAGATTTAAGTGAGCTAGTCTGTGTTCCGTGCTTGGTAAGCTGTAAAGGATCAGGAAAGTGTACGGAATTATGTTTCTGCGTTCCCGACAGCACGGCCCTCGAGCCCCTCTGCATTCCCTGGAATCTGTGACAGCCCCAGGCACAGAAGGTGTGCTCAGTAACTGTGCAGACCCTGAGGGGCTGTTTACACAATTCGTGCTGAGACTGGAGGAACACTAAGCCAAGAATAAGAGGCCTTGGCCTTTCTTTTTCTTTTTCTTTTTAAAAAATGAATCTTACTATATTTTTTACATAACCATTTAGTCCCCTTGAATCCACTTCCTCCCAGCAATCACCACCCTGAGTCCTTTTTCCTTTTTGCTCTGTCCTTCCACCCCCTCACCTCCCTTGCCCCCAAACTGTCACCTGCTCTCCACCTATGAGTCTGTCCCCATTTTCCTTGTTAGTTCAGTTTGTTCATTAGATTTCACATAAGCATGAAATCATATGGTATTTGTCTTTCTCTGAGTGACTTGTTTCGTTTAGCATAATGTTCTCCAGGTCTAGCCATATTGTCTCAAAGGGTAAAATTTTCTTCTTCTTTATGGCCAAGTAGTATTCAATTGTATAAATGTCCCACAGTTGTTTTATCCTCTCATCTACTGATGGTTATTTCGGCCACTTGCATATCTTGGCGATTATAAATAATGCTGAAATGAACACAGGGGTGCTTATATTCTTTTGAATTAGTGTTCTGGGTTCCTTTGGCTATATTGCCAGAAGTGGGATCACTGGGTCAAAAGGCAGATCCATTTTTAATTTTTTGAGGTATCTCCACACTGCTTTCCACTGGCTACACCGGTCTGCATCCCCACCAACAGTGCATAGGGTTCCCCTTTCTCATATGCTCACCAGCACTTGTTATTTATTGGATATATCTCCCCAGGCAAGGGGAACAAAAGAAAAAACAAACAAATGAGACTACATCAACCTAAAAAGTTTTTGCACAGCCAAGGAAATCATCAACAAAAGACAACCCACAGAATGGGAGAACATATTCACTGACTCATCTGATAAGGCATTAATATCCAAAATCTGTAAAAAAGTTATAAAACTCCACACCAAAAACACAAGCAACCCAATTAAAAAATGGGCAAAGGACCTGAGCAGACACTTCTACAGAGGACATACAGATGGCCAATAGACATATAAGAAGATGCTCAACGTTGATAATCATCAGAGAAATGCAAATTAAAGCCACAATAAGAAAGCATCTCACACAAGTCAGCACGGCTGCCATCAGTAAACCAGCAAGGCCCTGGCTGCACTCTCATCTGCACCAATTTTTTGTGTGAGCTCAGGCAGCCTCCTCACCTCTCTGAACTTGTTTCTTTTAAACCCAGGTAACATCTAAGAAACCGTTCTGTTCCCACATTGGGCGGTTTTGTTAGTCCTGCTTCACAGGTCTCAAAACGCGACCCCAGTAACTCTGCCAACCCCACACCCACCTTTACTGCCAGGCTAATACTCGGTTTTCCTTGCCTGTTCTACTTTCTCCACCGTCTCGGGTGAGGCTCTGGGGTGTGATAATGGATTCTCCCCCATAACTCTGATAATAGCAGTCCGGGCCTTTCAATCTCCATTGCTTGCAGGGGGCAACTGAAGACAGTTGGCTATTTTTTAAACCAATGCACAAGTTTCTTGACTTAGGAAATTGCTTCTTCTGTCAACAGGGAGGGGCTGGGACCTATCTTCCCCCAGCCCCACCCACCGAGACATGAGGTGCTGCCCTTTTACATCTTTACACACTAACCCCCTGAGGCTCCTATTTGGCTCCATTCGATCTTGGCTGTGTCCACCCAGATGGCCAGTGACCAACTTTCTGTCTGACTTCTATTTGTACTCAAGGTGGAAATGAGGGTCCCACAGGCAAAGCCTCTTTCACTTCTGGGGCTGTTTCCAAAAATAAATTCACTGCAGTGCCCCGAAACACCAGACACAGGACAGAGTTGTCACAGTTGTTCAGTGGCCTTTCACCTCCTAGTGGCCAGCAGCCAACTGACCGCAGGGACCCTGGTGGCTGTGTGGTGAAATGTGGTCCCCAGGGTCCTCTTTCTGACATTTTTAGGCTCACCATAAAATAAACTGTCCAGGATGCCACCTCTCTGGCCCCTCGCAGGGCTTTCCGAGGGCACTGGTGACATACAGGTGGCCCTTGAACTTTCCTCTCACAACTGCTGTTTGCTAGCAGTTCTGCTTTGGAACTGTTCCCGTCAGCTTCAAAAGTATTCTTCTCTGCTCTGTTTTTAAATTCAAAAGCTATAAAAATTTGCAAAACATTTTTTTCTATTTTGAGGCAAAAATAGTTCATTTTGTACATATAATTTCCCCTCTCCTGTCCCTGTCACCTCTGTCTCTCCCATTTCTTTCTCTCAAATGTTGTGGGCACTCAGAAATCAGAAATTCTTTGAAAAAGAAATGGAAACAGAGCTAACAAAGTTGAAAAAAAAAAAGAGTACTTCCTTTAGATCTTGGCCCTAAGATGCCAGCCTCCCAAGAAGCCCAGGTTCTTGGCTGCTAAGTGTCTCACATTGACATTGACCCAAGTGTGTCTGCGCCCAAGCTCAGGGCCCCACAATAATTTGAACCTGGCAGCAGCTTCAGCCCCCTTTTTCACGAGCAGAAACAGAATTCTCTTTGGGGATCTAGACTAGGAATCTGAAACATGTACAGTTCTGATGTCGATGGCAGGCTGGAGATGGTGCGGGGTTCAGGGGGTGGGACCGGCAGGTGTGCAGAGAGATGGAAATTAACTGGCTGCTCCTGAAACAGGCTTGAATGTACCAGAATTGGCTGAAGAGAGGGCCTGTGTGGCTGACAGGCTGCAGTTGTGGAAAGAGACGGTGAAGAATTCATCCTCGTGGGGGCCCTCTCTGTACCACGGTCCCCCCCGCCGGGTCATGGGGTGCTTTTGTGCATTGTTCTTCATTATATGAGAAAATTGTAACCAGAGGGGGAGTCCTTTTGGAGAAAAGGTTAGATCTGTGTTTCTTTGCGTCTCCTAACCTAGACAGAGAACATGTACTCAGGCACTAGCCCATAGCACTGTCAGCCACTTCATGGAAAATTTTTCTAATAAAAGTTAGAGTTTTCATGATAACCTTGCTTTACTCCAAAACTCAGAGACTACGGTCTGCACTAATGAGTTCATGGCAGCTGTTCCTCTCCTACCTGAACCTGACACAGAGATTTGTTTTGTTGTTGTTTTAATGTATATCGCCTTGCTAAGAAATCTTGAAAAATGTTTCTAAATTAAGTTATCAAAACTAACTTCATATGGAGTAACAAACCTACATGGACAGTAGCATTGCAATCAACGTAAGAGGTTGTCAACAAACTATACCACCCGAAAGGAAATGATCATAGGCCGAGAGGCTTTTCTAGTAAATTCTATCAAGTGTTAAAAAAAACAGAGATTTTTTTTACATACTGCCTGAACTGTCCCAAAGAATAAAAACAAGGATCCTAATACATTTTAAAACCAGAAAATCTTGATACTAAAATACAAAATTGGTAAAAACAAAAAAAAAAAAAAAAAAAAAAAAAAAAAAAAAAAAAAAAACAAAAAAAAAAAACCTCGCTATAGATCAATTTGACTTGTGAATATAGACTCACAAGTACCAAATGTAATACCAGGTGATTAAATTCAGCCACATTTTAAGAGGACTGCATACCACCACCTAGTTGGCTTCATTCCAGAAATGAAAAGGTGTTTCCACATAAGAAATTAATTGATATAATGCAATTTGTTATTAGGTTAAAAAAAGCCATGCGATCATTTCCTGAGATGTTGAAAATGCATTTGTCAAGTATACATTTTTATAAAAATAAAATAATGTTGTAGAAAACTGAATGGTAGAGTGTTTCCTTAGCATCACACAGAAATCTGAAAACAACAGAGAGAATGACTGTATTTGATAATGAAAGCTAAAATAATACTTATTACATGCATAATCACTACTCATTTAATTACTAAGGCTTTTAAATTCTAGCTACATAGTGAATCAGGTAGCTGTAGTCATGTGCCTTCCCCAGGTTCTCTATCAATTTTTTGTTATTGTCCCTTTCCTCTTTCATGAAGACCCTATTTGAGTTAAAATTGATATTATTGCCTTCAACGTATAGATTAATTTGGGGAGAGAATGGAAATATTTACCATATTATTTTCCTGTGAAGAAAGTTACTATATTTTCACATTTAGTCAGGTATTTATATCTTTTAAGAAGCTTTGTAATTGCCCCCATAAGTTTCTTAAACATGTAGATTTATTCCTGGATTAAGTGCTTGTAGTGTGGTTGCTACTTTACACGGGATATTTTATTTCCTGTTACATTTTTATTAGACATTGCTAATTTATAAGACTGCATTAGTGTGCTCCGGTTGCCATAACTAAATACCGCAGACTGGTGGCTGAAGCAACAGAAATTTATGTCCTCACAGTTCTGGAGCCTAGAGGTCTGAGCGAGATCAAAGTGTTGGCTTCTCCTCGCTCCTCGGCTGGCAGACAGCTGTCTCCTTACCGCGTCCTGACGTGGTCTTGGCTCTGCATGTGCCTACCCCCGCGTCTCTTTGCATGTGTCCTCATTTCCTCATCTTCCTCGGACACCTGTCACAATGGAGGAGGGCCGTTCTAACTTGATTACCTCTTTGAAGGCCCTGTCTTCAAATACAGTCACGGTCTGGGTCACCAGAAGGTTAGGACTCCAATGTATGAATTTGGGGGGAACACAGTTCATCTACAGCAGTACTTTCTAGAATAGAAGCTATGCATCTAGTGACTGGGATGCAAACATGAGATCAGCCCGTAATGAGGACCATTATTCACTTCTGTATGTTAACCTCGCTTTAAAATTAATAGTTTCTATTTCTATTAGCATTTTAAAATGGACCATCACATTGTCTGAAAAATAACATTTCTTCTCTTCCTTTCCTCTTATTATTACTTATATATATATTTTGCTAGCCTTATTGCTTTGGCTACAGTTTTCCAGGCAATAATGACTAGAACCAATGAATGTGATCATGCTGATCTTTTTCTTTGACTTTAATAAGGGCACTCCCAAAGTCACATTAAATATATTCATTGTGGTTTGGAATAGATAGTATTCATCAAAACAAGGCAGTTACTGACTTTTTCTAGGGCAACCAGTTTATGGAACAGGCTGGGTTTAGTACTACACAGGCAGAAACAAATTTTGCTTTTTTCTCCTCTTCTCGCTCTTGATTAATTTAGCTCTGTTGAATTGTTCTTTCCTACCTGGGATGAAATCATGTCAGAATCCCTAGTTTTGCCAGTTGTCTCAGGCAATAAAATGTTCTCCAGCTACCTTAAGGTTATAAATAGTCAAGTCCAGTTTAATATTAAAACTCCAGACTTCAATCCAATGTAAAACTCCCTGGCTCCACACGGAGCCCACGTTGGGCTGCACACACCACAGGGAGAGAAAGGGGTGTAGCAGCTTCTTCCTTATTTCCTCGCTGCTGCTTTTCTCCAGCTCACTAGTTGGTGTGGTGGTCTTTCTTGGACTGGTCTAGGGAGTGAGGAATAAAAGGTAATGGTAGGAAATATCTTCCTTGACTGTATGAAGGAAACTAAATGCCAGAAATCCCACCAACCCCCTCAAAGAGCCTCAAAAGGCCCTTTGTTCAGCTTTTCAACATCTCCCATATCCAGAGATCAGCAGTGACCAATCAGGGACACCATAGATTTTTCCAAGTGGCTCTTTCAAAGGTGCTCTCACTTGATTTGTGGGAAAGATGAGTACCTTCTGCCATCCCCATTTGCATACGTGTGAGATTGCCCAGCACAGCTCTGACGTTTTAGCCTTCTGGGTGAAATTTTACAGTCTTCTAGGTCGCTCTGAGATGGGTGATGCTAGTGTTGGCACCAAAGGAACTTGACTTGCCCCTTTCCGAGTCCTTCACAAGTGGTCAGTTGAGCAACTTGCTTCAGAATGTGAAGTACTTAAGGCTTTGTTCCAAGCCAGTGATTTTCAGTCTTTTTCATTTCATGGCACACATAAACTAATCACTAAAATGTTGTGGAATACCAGAAAATATATTTTTTGATGATTTAACAAAAAATAGGTATCATTTTGATTGATTTACAAAATAATAATCATCACAATTTTCTACCCATTGTGCTCCAAAGTGACCCTTTAAAAAATCAGGGGCCTGGTGCTTGTATATAAGGATTTCTGGTACCAAGATTTAACCAATCGGACACAACATTATTATGTGATGTGACCAATAAGATGCGACTCTATTATATGACCAATATATTTATGGTTTAAGACAGGGCATTCACACTGGACAGCCACTGTTGTGTTGGCTGCTGTCATGTTTTTATTTGACAATCTAAGGGAAAGAGGTCAGTGTCCCTGACTAAATAGTCAGGTACTGCATGTTTTAAAATACTTGTGGCACACCAGTTGAAAATCACTGTTCAAAGCTTTTGGAACTTTAACCCCGATCCAGAGACGACAGGAAAGATCTGCTCTCACATTGTTAGACTAGCGTTTTTCCTGTCTAATATGAATAAATATTGAACTTTATCAAATGACTTGTCTGTATTTATGGAGATGATCATGTAATTTTTTCTTTAATCTCTTAATGGGATCATTTACATTGGTAGATTTTCTAAAGCTGAACCAGCCATGTATTCCTGGGAAAAACTCGACTTGTTTATTATGCATTATTTTTGCTCATTGCTTATACTCGGTTCAGGACCACTACATTCATATTCTTAAGTTCGATCCATCTAAACATTTCATTTTGCTGTTCCTGTCAGGTTTTTGTGTCATGCTTAAGCTGGCCTCACTCAACACCGATCTTGAGGAAATAGCCTTCTTTTTCTGCAATATGAAATAATTTGTACGATATAATAATTATCTTTTTTAATATTTGGTGGTCTCACTTATAAAATAGCCTCAGCCTGGTGTTTTTATGGAAGAGAGATTTCTACTACTGATTCAATTTCTTTAGTAGTTATTGGTCTATGTTTATTTATGTCTTTCATAAATTATTTTTACTTATATTTTTCAGCAGGTTGTCCATTTCATCTAAATTTTCAGATTAGTGATATATATTTATTCCTAGAAATTTGCTAAGATTACATATGTCTCCCCTGAATCTATAGGAATGTTCTATTTTTGTTCTTAATTTTGTTTCCTCTCTCTTTTGTCTTTATTCCTTTTTGTTTAGAAATATGCTATCTTTATGACTTTAAGTATGAAAGCATTTTCTCTTGTTGATCCTTTCTATAATACCAAATTTGCTTTGTATTTGTTAAATTCTCTGTAGTTGTAATATTTCTTTATCTATAGTTTAAGTTCTCTATTCTTTTTGTAGCTTCCAATTTTTGAGTACCTGTACTTTTTATTTTCTTGTGTATTAATAAAGCATTTGAATGTATAAATTTCCCTCTAGGTACATGTATATTTAAACTACAATTTTCAATGTCATTTAATTATTTAGTTCTAAATATTTTATTATTTATACCATTATTTTCCCCTTAAACCCATGAATTATTTAGCAATGTGTTTTTTATTTTAATGTATATAAATTTAAAAATAATCTTTTAAGTATCAGCTTCAAATTTAACAGAATTGTTAAATAAGAGAATGTTATCATTTGTAATCTGAAAAATTTATAGTATTTTGAGTCTCTTTGGCTCAATATGTGGTCAGTCTTTAGAAATGCTTTGCGTGTGCATAAAAATGATGTCTATTTTTATTTGTTGGTGTTCAGGATTCTATATATACCTATCAGATCAAATTTTTAGTTTTATTGTTCACATTTTGTGTTCTCACTAATTTTGTATCCAATTGGTTTGTGTGGGTCTGAAAAGAGTATATTAAAATCAGCCATGTTGAATAGTTTGGACACCCCCCTTTCCTTCCAAAAGTAATCAAGTCACCAATTGCTGTTGATTCCACTTTCTCATTGCCGTTCACAGGTACCTCCCTCCTTACTGCAAGACCTTTAGTCCGAGCTTCCCTCCTTCTTTGCCCGTATTTATGCTACTGCCGACCATTTCATAGCTCTGTTTTTAACTCTTGCCACCCAAGCACTACCCACTGTTTACCCAGAACCCACATGATTTTCTTTAACCTCTTATTGCAAAAAAATTAAACATGTAGAAAATCAGACAGAAAAAAAATAAAATAAAACCATATATACAATATTTAGTTGTATATATGTGTGTGAGTTTGAAATGGTTCAGAAAAAATTATAGGCATCATGCCATTTCATCTCTTAGTACATTAACGTGCATCTCAAAAAACAAAACAAAACAAAGGTATACTCCTGTGTAGCCACGACACTATTTCTATACCTAAGAAAGTTATGAATAATGCCCAAATGCAATTGAGTAACTGGTACATAGTAAAATTTCCCATATGGTTTCTAAAATTTCTTTTATAGCTGTCTCCTTAGGAAGCCAGGAATGAGTCAAGGATCATACTTTGCATTTGATTGTTACATCTCTTAACATGTTTTGATCTAGCATGCTCCCCCATCCCTCCACCATCACCTCCACGCAACTTACACCTTTCTTTGTGATGTTGAATTTCTAGAGAAAATTGGCCAGTTTGTGAAGTGTAATGTTCCACATTCTAGATTTGTGTGTTTCCTCCTGGTGATTAGAGGATAATTTTTAATGCAAATTTGATCTGCGACACTCCTGCTTCTGTCGTTGGTTCCCAGTTGCTCTTATGAGAAAGTCCACAAAATTTGGTAAAGTCTGCAGAACCCACAGTGACGTGGCTCTTCCTCTCTCTCCCATGCTTCCCGCTTCCTTCTCTCTCTCTCTCTCTCTCTCTCTCTCTCTCTCTCTCTCTCTCTCTCTCTCTCTCTCCCTCTCCCTCTCTCTCTCTGCAAATACCCAGCTCCTTCTATTCTCAAGGCACTGAATGAACATCATTTCTCTGTCTAGGAAACATTTACCACCACTTTGCCTGCTTGGATCCTATTCACACTCAGTTGCCCCAAAATATTGCTTCTTTAGACAAATCATAATCTAAACTGGGATACACCTCCCCTTTTACCCGTGTATGTTCTCATGGCACTTAGTATGGTTCCATTTAATTATTCGTTACTAATGATTCATGTCTGCCTCCCTCACCAGACTGCACATCCTGTGAGAATCAGAGGCACCCCTATCTTGTTGCCTTTGTTTACCCACGCTTATCACCGAGCCTCGCTCCTAACAGCTGATCAAAAATCTGAGCGAGTTTCTTACTCTCTCTACACCTAAATTACTTTGTTTGTTAAATGTGAATGATAATCATAATACTCATCTTACAGGCTTTTAAGTGAGTAAGATAAACCCAACGAAGTCTTTCACGTAGTACCTGGTAAATAGAAAGAGGCCAGGAATAGAAACTCATGGTAATGAATTTAGTAATTCTGAAAAAAATGCCACTTTTCAGAATTACTAGAGGTTGGATATGTAGATATTTGCCATTCGTACATTTAAAAAAATGTAGTTTAGTAGAATATTTACAATCTCTTACTCAAAATTGCCCTCCAACTAAAATGTGTATTTCAGTGTCTCTTGGCTGTTACATGGTCTGTTTAGCCAGTGTTTCAGGAGAAACACCTGTAATTTGTGCTGAGAATAAGATAGAGACAAGGGATTAGGAAAAAGTTCTCCATTTCATAATTTAATTAATTGGCATGTTTATTTGATTGCCAGAAGCATTGCATTCATGGCAATTCATCAATGATTATATTTATTGATTATTTTGACATGTAGTTGACTTATCTCTTGAAGAAAAATAATACATTTCAAACTTAATTTCCCACTGTGTCAAAATCTCTTAAGCCTGCATGCACAGGGACAAATTATCGACTTTGGAAGAGAGACGTGCTCTGTTGCACATGGCTGGATCCCTCGATGGCTGCCCTCTCCTCCGATCGGGGAATTTCGTAGGTAGCCCGATGCCGCCGTTGCTTAGCACTGGGCTGCAGAATCCCAAACACATGGAACAGTTAAAAACCAACTCCCATGAATGATTTCATTGCCTCAACTCCATTCGTAATGTAAATCCTTCAGAGGTGCTTTCTAGTCTTAGAAGAACAGTCACAAGCTGGAGGGTGCGTCACCTTCGCAATCAGCACCCCTTTTAGTTCCTAATGTGGAACATATGGTAGTTGAAGAGGTTACAGTGTTACAGAAACGTCATTACTGAATTTCTCGATGTTCGCATGTATCATCTGTCACGTAATTGTTTGTTTTACAGCCCGTACCTATAATGGGCTAAGTGGGGACTATTTATATCAGTTAACAATGAGTGCCTTTAATTAGTATTTCATGCAACTGGAACATGTTAAGAAAGCTGACACAAAGCTGGCCGGGTTGGGAGATTCCATGTGACTTTCATTATGAAATTGCTAGGATATTACAGTTGTACAGGTACCAAGGTTTCTTCAGCTGCCACAAATGCTGTGAGTTCAACACATGTGAAAGTGACAAATCATCACTTTGGGTCTCACGCAGCTGATGGACATGTGGAACTTGCCCACTTGGTACCCGAACCCCAAGTTCCTCACGTTGGCTCTTCGGGGTCCTGCAGAGGCATGCAGAAACACATCGGAGGGCCCGTGCAAACCTCGGAGAAGAATGCTGGGAAAACGAAACAATAGGCAGAGGCTTTGCGGTCCAAGTACTTAATGCTCAGTGAGAGCTTGGCAGTTGGATAAAGTATTTTTGTTAACTGGCGCAAATGGTTTCGTTTTTCCTGTTCTCATTGTGAGACACTTTTATTGATTCAAAGACTCCTCCTCAACATCCCAGATGCACTAAAGCAAGGCTGGGTTTAGTAGACAATGAAGACAATAGTTACATGTCTAGACCTATAAGAAACCGTCTCCAATTCGAGATATTGAAGAAGATAGCCATGTCAGCAAAGCATCCTTTAATTCCTTTGAAAAGGAATCCCCACCTTCGATGACAATGGAGGCTGGCAGGCCACTCTAAACAAACTCTGGGCGACTGCTTGGCGTGTGCCCTCTCCCCCTCTTAGGACTTTGTGAGGTATGCACAGTATATTCAATCTGTCATCATGGTTTACAGAATCAGACAACATTTTCACGTGTTGATCTCAACTTCTGAAAGAACGCTAATTGTTTTGTCAAACGAAAATGAACAGTGAAGTTTTATAAATTTCCTGGTGATTTATTACTCGGTGGAGGAACACTCTTGTTACTTGACCATGTGGGCAGTGTTACTCGCAGAAGTCAGGGATGGGCTCTATGACGTTTCCCGTGAGACCTTTAAAGTGCTGTTCAGGCCCTGGCTGGTGTAGCTCAGTGGATTGAGCGCGGGCCTGTGAACCAAAGGATCCCAGTTCGATTCCCAGTCAGGACACATGCCTGGGTTGCAGGACAGTTCCCGGCAGGGGACGCATGAGAGGCAACCATACATTGATGTTTCTCTTCCTCTCTCCTTGCCTTCCCCTCTAAAGATAAATAAATAAAATCTTAAAAAAAAAAAAATAAAGTGCTGTTCAGTGACGATTTGTGGGAGCTCTGGTGGGCAGAGCTTTCAATCAGAGGCTGCCCATGCAGGCCAGAGTGAGCCTGCCTGGTAAATACATCCAGACAACCAAATACCTCTTCCCACCCCAGGAAATCCTGGAATCTGAATCGCTGCAAAATGACTGGTGGGTCTCTGCTCCTTGGTACCTGTGTTAATCCAGGAGAGCGTAGATGAAGGCAGTGGTTGCTCGCAGACATGCATTACCCCTGCCTGACAACAAACTTCAGGAGGCTTTGTTCCTAGGTGTCCTCCTGAGCTTCATTTCCTGGGGCAGTAAAGGGCAAGCATTTAATGCAAGTGTTCTTACCGTGTCTTTCACCATGACGGTCTCTCTGTGAGCATTTTGCTATGGATTTCATTTGTTCCCAGAGGAAAGCATCACCTTCTCTGTCTGTATCAAGAGCTGGATCTCTACACCTAAGTGTACCTGCTTCCACACTGAACATCCGGACCTCATCTGCATGTGCAGAGTCCCAGCTGAGCCCCGACTTTAGGCCACATGTTCCCTTAGAGTCTTTATAGGTCTCAGGATTTTAAGTGCATCTCATAGAAGCAACAGAGAGTTGACTGTGAGTTTCTAATACAATCAGCAGTCTTTCGGAAGTCTTGTCCAAATTGTATACGCAGTTACTTTTGGATGATGGTTATCACCTTTCAGTGTCCTGCATTTGTATGTGGCATGATCCGTACTCTCTCTTTTGACATACGTGGTATCCATAGTAACATTTACAATTTTAGTCATTTTAGTCAAAGTCATATATGAATATCGTCTTCTTTATTTTGGTATTTTTCTAGTATCGTTAGCATGGATTCTTTAACACGAATGCCTTAATTATTTCCTCTGCTGAGTCATACTAAAAGGTTAGTTGATTATGAAGTCTCATAAGGGGATATACGGCACCTTGCTGCATCCAAGTCAAAATACAGAACAGAATACGGCAAGATAAAAATAAAACATTTCACATATAGAGTTTGTCCAAAGCCTGTACTGAGCTCTGGGGGGCCCTGCCGAGGTCACTGTGAGTCTCCTGTGGCCCATCAGAGCCCCCCCAGCTTCAGTGTATCCCCAGGGGAAACAATGCCTGGGACTGCGGCCTGCCCAGGATGTCTGAGATTTATTGGGTTTCTGGTGACATCAAAATGAATGCCACTGCCGAACTTGCCAGCTGGCTGTAAGCAAAACAATCCAGTGAGGGAAAAGGGACAGACAGCACCGCCTCTGAGCTGGCCGCTCTTGTTCTGGGGGAGGAAAGACTTCATTGGAGAACTTTATTCCATCAGATGAGGACAGGAGATGGCTGCAGAAAGGAGGGTGCATGCAGGGAACAGGCTCAGAGCGTTGCATTGGCTGGTGTGTGGGATTTGAAAAGGGAGGCGAGATGAACAGTGAGGGCGGTGGGTCAGGATGGTGAGTGAGGCACGCTAGGAGTGAGCTCTGCTGCTCCCGTGACAGGGTCTTCTGACTTATTGATTTATTTATTTAAAGTGATGGTATGTCACTTCTTTTTTAGATTTTATTTATTTATTTTTAGAGAGGGGAAGGGAGGGAGAAAGAGAGGGAGAGAAGTATCAGTGTGTGGTTGCCTCTCACATGGCCCCCACTGGGGACCTGGCCTGCAACCCAGGCATGTGCCCTGACTGGGAATCGAACTGGCGACCCTTTGGTTCATAGTCCGTGCTCAATCCACTGAGCTACACCAGCCAGGGCTCTTCTGACTTATTGAGTCTGTTGTACCAAGCTAGCACCTGTGCTATACGCTGACCCAAATCAACGAGAAAATTTGTTGGGGTGTTTCGTTGGGAAAACTTAGGCAGACTAAAGAATCATGGTACCATGAAAAGACCCTCATAACTATTTGCTTAATTGAATTTTACTCCATTACAAAGTGCTAACCAAATAAAATATCTAGGTGAATGCTGATCAAGACAGAAACTTATGTCTGAAAAGAATTTAAAACAACTATGATGGCACATAGAATAACAGAGCATTTTCCACCTAATATTTCTTCTGTATTAATAAAGTTTAAAGGTCCTTAGATCTGAAGTATCTAAGAGTTAGATAATGAGTAAGTTTGTCTAATATATAAGTCAAGAAAGGATTCGCTGATGGGTAATCCCTTCAAAGTCTCTTGTTGAGTAGAAAAATTGAACCAGGAGGAGTTTAAGTGCTGTGAAGACACAACCATTCTAACTCATTTCTTTCGCTTGCGTTTGTAACTGTGCACACCCATCGACTGGACCGAATTGGAAGGAAGACAGTGTTGGAGATACCAATGAAACTCTTTGCCAAACATAGTCACTAGAAATACGGTAGCTTGTAAACTAAATATGCTTAAAGTAGCAGGAAACTGTGATAACTAATGTATTATATGAGATTGGATGATTACATCTAACTGTGTGGATTCAATTATAATTGCAGATGTAGGAGCCGGTACATTGGCAGGCAGACTTGCCAAGCTCAGCCTGCAAAAGGAAGCAACAGGATCTGGGGCCAGACCCTGAAAAGCATCTCTCTTTGATAGCATGCTACCCTGGGAGAATAGTTATTGGGAGGTGGACAGGGGCTGGGACAGGCGAGAATGTGATTGAACATGAGGATTCGATGATTCTTATATAATGCAAAGAGTGCGTAACGAACACTTGGCGTAGCAGGTGGAGCAATGTCAGGCAGGCAGTGCCCTGCAACTTAGCTGCCACCGCGCTGATCTAAGGCAGCAGAGCCCCCCACAGTCTGTGCCACTCTGTTGGAATAATTCACGGCACTCCCGGGGGCAGGGCATGGGGGTGGGGAGGGAGGCTTGTCCGCCTGTGGTGATAACTGACTTTCTGGATGGTGTTCCCTTCTTTGGCTAGTAAAGTCAGGGACCAGTTTGGGTTGCCAAAACAGATTTATTTGTTTGATATCCAAGAATACCTATATAAGTTCAATAGGATATTAATGTAGCACCATTAAAAAGTATCTTGTCAGGTTTTTTTTGTTTTTTGGTTTTTTTTGCCATTGAAGTGCCAGTAGACCACAGCCAACAAATATTGAGTGCTCACTATGTGCCAGGCACTGACTTAAACACGCCATCTTTTCCGCTCATTTATCTCTTTCAGCAATGTTAAGTGGACACTATTATTATCTAAAAATTTTATTGATAAAGAAAATGATGATTTAAAAACTTACTTCCACCAGGTCACCCAGCTAGTCAGACAGAGTCAGGGCTGAAGCCTCGGTCATCAGACTTGGGTCTGGGTTCTTCTCCACATGATGGCTTCCCAGGAGACACCCACACACCTTCACCTCAATATTCCAACAACCGGGAAGTTACAGAAACAAAAAACCCCCGAGAAATGTGGTGAACAGAGTAATGGCCCCCAAAGATGTCCACATTCTAATTCCTACAACCTGTGAATGTGTTTTCTTTTATGAGGAAGGGACTTTGCAAATGCGATTAAATTAAGGGTCTTGATAGGAGGCGATTATGCTGGACGATCGGGGTGGGCCTGATGTAATCACAAGGGTTCTCATAACACGGAGGCAGAAGCATCAGTCAGAACAAGGAGATGTGATGGCTTTGAGGACAGAGGAGGGGGCTCCTAACCAAGGAGGGTAAGTGGCCTCTAGACTCTGGAATAGCGAAGGAAGCACGTTCTCTCCAAGAACCTCTAGAATAGGGGTGTCCAACCCGGGGCCCACAGGCTGCGTGTGGTGCAGGATAGCTAAAGCTAGGAAAGTGGCCCCACACAAAACCATAAATTTATTTAAAACATCACTTAGTTTTATTACTAAGTTTTATGCTAAGTTTTATTACTTAAATATGTACATTTTCTATATTAGTGATCACAAACTTAGGACCTGCTTGACGATTTTAAAAAGGTTATTGTAAGGGCTGCTGCATAATTAGGGTATTATGTGAGGACGTTTTTTGCTTATCTGAGGTGGCAGATGTCATGAAAATTATGCACAGACCTTTTTTTGCTTATCAGTTTTCATTAGTGTTTATGTATTTAATGTGTGGCCCAAGACAACTCTTCTTCCTGCTGTGTGGCCCAGAGACACCAAAAGGTTGGACCCCCCTGACTGGAAGGGATGCAGTCCTACCCAAACCTTGATCTTAACTCAGTGGGACCCACGCTGGGTTTCTAACCTACACAGAGAACACAGAATAAATGTGTGTGGCTTTAAACTTCGAAGTTTGTGGTAGTTACACAAGGAAGAGGAAGTAATACAGAAAACTTTACCAAAATTAAAATATAAATGCTTCCGTGGAAAAAAGTCCAGGCCAAATTTAAGTCAATGGCATTTTAATGGTGATACATGGAAAAAATATTCTCGGACTTCACGCGCTTTGAGAAGCAGGTCCGAGACCTTACGGTCAGAGAAGATCACAGCCCACCATCACCGCATGTGCCTTCCTCTGGGTTGCAGGGACTTACCTGAGCAGAGCAGATAGGCTGCTGTCGAGCTGGCAAATGCCGTCCGGTGCCCTAACCTGAAACCGTATGGCTGACTCAACTCCTTTTCCCACGTGAACGCAGTGCTGATGGGTGCCAGCCCATGGCGCAGGGGGGGCGAGGTCAGAGATCTCAGCACGTCGTGCTCTGAGATGCTCTAAGGCTCAGGCAGCAAACTCAGGGCCCGAGGGCAGAACCCGGCCCTCCACCTTGTTTCATCCGGCCCGGCACCTTGTTTCCGCCTGGCAGCAGCGCTGAGTTCCTTGCCCCTGGTTAAGGAGTAGTTACATTTATACAGTCCTAACATCATACTTGGCCCTTTGAAGGCAACCACGAGGCTGATGTGGCCCCTGGTGAAAATGAGTTTGACACCCTGCTCTAAGGAAATCAACAAATTTCACACATACAAGTAATAATCAGCTAGAAGATATAATGAAAAAGAAAACCCATTTATAATAGCAACAAAATATAAAATACCTAGGAAAAAATTTGGGGAGAAGTGTTTAAATCCTATATAAAAAAAAACTATAGTCATCCCTGAAAGATACAAAAGCAGCCTTGAATGAATGGAAAGATGTCGCTTGTTTTTGCTTAGGGCATTGCAACATCGTCAGGATGTAAGCTCTCTCTAAATGAATTCATAAAGTTGGTGCACTCCCAATAAGCCTTCTCTAGAACCAGCTGAAGATACCAGAGTTTGGATGGAAAAGGAAACGTGCCAGAATGACAAGGGAAGCAGGGAAAAGAAGACTAGTAAGAAGGACTAACCCTCCAGGTATTTATATGCATCCCAGAACCTTGGTAATGTAAACGGTATGGTAATGGTGTGTGAATCCACAGAAAAACCAATGGCAAGACCAGGAAGTCAGCAATAGATGAAACTACCTAGTTAGCCTAGAAAATGATGGGGGTGACTCCTGGGTCACTGGGGCAAAGGCGAACATTTTATTTCACAGTCCTGGGAACACTGGAGAATCGTGTGTAAAAAGATTAAAAAAAAAAAAAAAACTGGGTCCATATTTCACAATGCGCACAGGAGTAAATCTAAGTTTTTAAAAACTGAAACTATACAAGTACAGACAAAACCAGGGGAGAATATGCAATAAATGAACAACATTTTTGTTACTAAGGTGCAATAAAGTGTGATAAAGAGCAAACAAACAAATATAACTGTGGGAGAATTCCTGTATACCGTGGCTGGAGGGTTTCTGTGTGTTTATTTTTGCTTTTCATATTTCTGTTATATGCTTTCATCCTTCTCTTACACGCAATACACATTTTGGTTTAACTTCTGTGACCAATGTATAAAATGTTTAAATGTTTGTTCTGCTTCCGGGAGTTCATAACATTGATATGATATAACACACATGTGTACATATTTGGTCTTAATTTTTTCACCTTTTCGTTTCAGTATTTAATGCTTCCTTGAAACCCGCAGGTAAGCTGGCTATGGCCTGGACTCCATCGTTCTGCTGTCTGTTTTCCTTTGCAAATACTGTGACTATGAGTCAGCAGACCCCGTATTTCCTTAATGCCTTGAGTTTTTTCTTTATTGGGAAGGACTTCAGTATTCACTCGGTTTCATCGCCGAACTCTTTACCTCAGAGACTCTGGTCATCTTCAGGTTACCTTGTATCACCCCTTTTCTTGTTGCTTTCATAGCCTTATCTCCCCCCTTCATATTCAGTGAGATTATTTTAAACATTTCTTCAGTGCCAGCAATTCAGTTTAATCTGTTACCATGCGTTTCTAATGCTTTTATATTTTCTGTGATACAGAAAATACAATTAACTGATGTTCAGTGGCGCTTTGGTCCTTGGCTTGTTTTCTTAACTCTACCAACTTCCTCTTAATCTGGTGTTCGAACATCTCATCTTTGAGATCATCTCGACTGGATCGACTGGATCGCTGGTCTGTTTTGCATGTGATATCCCCTTGGTCTCCCATGTGTTATCCTCAGCTTTATCGTCTCTTTCTACAATGTGTGTGCCTTCTCCAGCCTTTATCACGCTGAGGAGAGCAGCTCCATCTGACCCTTCTCTTTGTGTTGATACAATGTCAGTGAACACTCTCCAAGTCCCTTCCTGTGATCGGCTAAACAATGTCTTTTCCCTGGAGGCTATAGTTCAGACTGGCTTTTCTGCACCTAAAGATGGAGAGGAGGGAGGAAAGGGCGCAGTAGTTGGAGGAAAAACCTCAGCCGGGATTATGGGCAGCCTCTGTCTGCAGCTGGAGCTTATCTTCTCATCTTGGGGCTTGTTAAACTATCTTTTCCAGCCAATCCCGCAGATAATAGTGTTTGGAGCTAGACTCTCGGTGTTGTTTTATCCACTAAGGTTTTCGAAGCATGAGGTTATTATTTGTATCCAAAGGAGAAAGAGAAAACTGGAAGTTCACAAGTAACGACTTGTTAGTGGATGCCTGTAAAATGTCACATTATGCCAAATGTTTTCATTGTTGACTTTGATATCAGTTCTTAAAAAATCCATTACACTTGAAAGGGTTGTACATTCAATTTTCTTGTTTTGTAAAAATTCCTGAGCTTACATGATGACTATGAATTAACCATTGTGATTTTTACATTTATTAAACCGCTGGAAACAAAAACAGTTTGAAAGGCAAGATTATAAAGGAATTTCCCCAAAACATGGGCAACATTTTATTTAATGGGGGATGTGGGTGAATTTTTATACATCTGTTGTACTGGAGTACAAATTCCAAAGATCCGAGTTTGTGGAAAGACAAGCATCATAAACGTGCCCGTGTTCTGGGCTGCAAACACGTTCTCAGTTCAGCCAGCGCACCCTGGACCCTCTGCCACAGTCAGGAGTTACTGGTACCTGGCATCATCCTCTTACCCAGCCGCACCTGTCTGATGCGAGCGGCCATTTGTACATCCTCCCAAGCAAAACAGAAGAAGAGATGAAGACACGTGGCTGTAGGGGTCTGTGCCGTATTTATGGTGACTCTGAGTCTTTTGAAAGCCTCTAGTATAGTTCGGCTGTTTCCCACTTAATGGGTCCTGCCTCTTCCAGGTGGGAACTGGAAGCTGGTTTTCCTAGTCTTCCTTCAGCCAGGGCCCAGCAAGGTGACTGCAGTAGCCCCTGAGTGCACTCCCCACTGCAGCTGCAAGAACTGAGGGTGGGCCTCCCTAGTGACCTCGGGGCTTTTCCACCGGTGTGGAAGTGCTTCTCCTGGTCTGGGAGCACGGCTGAGCACGGTGGAGACCCTGGGCTGGCAGGTGCAGCGATGGCAGAGGCCCTGGTGACAGCAGCCCTGGGCCAGGGCCTGCACCGAGATGCGGAGAGGTCCTGTGCTGTGCAGGCAGAACTGTGACGCGCTTGGTGATGTTCCAGACAGCATCGTGGCCAGGCTCCGTCCCTGGCCCTGCTGGCATTGCTGTGCATTTCCTACAGGAGAAAAGGTTTCCCCTTGAACTAGCCAGAGCGACTGGCTGCCTTCCAGATTGGGGGCCTGTGATGAGTGAGTCCACATTGTGGTGAGGGGAAGCCCCGCTGTGGTCTCGCGCACTGCTCTGCTTACCTGCTGCAGCTCATCCATTTCCCCTCCACCTTGCCTTTGGTTAAAAAATATTCCTCATCGTTCTAGACAATGGGCTCTGGGCTACGGCGGTCAGATTTGGGAAATAAACAGGCAGGATGCATCACGGACTACAAGATTCAACTATATAAAATGTCGAGATAGGCAAGCGTGCAGGGACGAAACAGATTAAAGGTACGAAACGAACAGCAGGGGTTGCCTAGGCCTGGGCGGCAGGGATGCGAAGGGGCCGCTGCTAGGAGGTGTGGGTCCTTTGGGACGGAAGGAAACGCCCTGAACAGAGATTGTAGTGATGGCTGCGCGACTCTGTGAATACACGGAAAACCATTCCGTTGTACACTTCAGCCAGGTGAACGCCATCGTGCATGAATTATTACTGTAAGGTACTTAGCTAAATTTGAACTTCAGATAAATAATAAATATTTGTATGTCCTATATAATATTTGGAATATACTAAAAATTATTTCTGTTTATCTGAAATTCAAATTTAATTGGTGCCCTGTATTTTTTTCTGGCAAAACTACTTGAGGTATTTAAAGTAGTGTCTCTTTGCACATTTAAAGTTGCATGGGACAGTCTCGGTGGACCTCCAGGGCGGGACAAACAGTGTTAGCCAGGTTGATGGAGTCTCAGATATGGCACCAACCTGCCAGCTCTGTGGCTCTGTAGGAGGGAGGGCTCAGAAAGGGGGCAGTGACCTCTGCCTGCCTCTGTGTCTGAGACAAAACTGTCCTCCAGCTTCTGCCTGGATGCCAGACACTTCAGTTCCTCCCTGTATGCCACCAGTGCCTTTCAATCTGCTACCCCAGTGCTGGAGCTCAGAGGGAGTGAGTTTGTGTAAGTCCGTGTGTGGGTTCTTTAAAAGGAACTGCCTGGGACTCCAGAAGTTTCTTCTACCGACTCAATCCCCACTGGTTTTTGCAGCCAGTAGTTATGGGGCCTTATCTTCCTGGCACTGAACCCTGGGATGGGGGACCTGGTATGGGGCTGGGACTCCTCACTCCTGAGATGTCCCTCCCAAATTTTTGTCCACTACACAGGAATGTGGGACCAGCTTGTTCCCTGTCCCTACCCCTCCTACCAGTCTGGATGGATGTAGTTTCTTTAATTTCATAGTTGTCAGACTTTCATTCAACTCGATTTCTGATGGTTCTGAGTGATGGCTATTCTATTTTAGTTGTCATTTTGATGTGGTTGTGCGAGGAGGCGAGCTATGTTTACCTGTGCCACCATCTTGACTGGAAACCCTAAATAGATACAATTGTATGTGTCAGTCATTCTTCAATAAGCCTGGAAAGAAAAGGATAATTAAGCATTTTTCTGGAGCCAGGCAAATTGATTATAAACTTCATTTGGGGGAATAAATAAGCAAGAACAAGGAAAGCTCTGACAGAGAAAAGAAGCGATACAGGAATAGCCTGTCTTACCTAATAGGTAACACTGCGGGGCAACACTGGTGCATAAGGAGACAGACCAGTGGAAAGGCATGAAAACCCCAGAAATATTTCTAGTTACTGCATGATAGCAGTGACATTTCACATGGAGGAGGGGGGAGGGATGCTTCAGCAGGTGCAGGTGAGATACCTGGGGAGCCACACGGAGAGAAGAAACTAGATGCTAGCCTCCCTCCATGTACTAGAACACACTATCAGGGTAATGTTTAAAATAAATGAGCATTTAAAATGAAAAAAAAAAAAGAGAGAGAGAGAATAAAACCACAATAAATACTACAGGAGGATGGGTAAGTTCTCGCACTGTGTCCATGGGGAAAACTTTGTTAGCTAGGACCCAAAATCCAACAGTAATAAGCAATAAAGAAAAAATTATCTGGATTACTAACTTTTTAAAAAAAATTATTTTAATTGTTGTTCTTGTACAGTTTTTTGTCTTTTACTCCGATCCCACCGCCCCAGCCCTCCCCACCTCCCTCCCATTTCCACCCCCGCTAGTTTTTGTCCATGTGTCTTTTATACTTGTTCCTATAAACCCTTCCCCTTTTCCCCTGAAATTCCCTCCCCTCTCCCTCTGGTGACTGTCAGCCTGTTCTCAGTTTCAGTGTCTTTGGTTATATTTTGCTTGTCTGTTTGTTTTATTGATTAGGTTCCTGTTAAAGGTGAGATCATATGGTATTTGTCTTTCACTTCCTGGCTTATTTTGCTTAGCATAATGCTCTCCAGTTCCATCCATGTTGTCGCAAAGGGTAGGAGCTCCTTCTTTCTTTCTGCTGCATAAAATTCCATTGTGTAAATGTACCATAGTTTCTTGATCCATTCATTTACTGATGGGAACCTGGGTTGCTTCCAACACTTGGATATTGTAAATTGTGCTGCTATGAACATTGGGGTGCATAGGTTCTTTTGGATTGGTGTTTCAGGGTTCTTAGGATACAATCCTAGCAGTGGAATTGCTGGGTCAAAAGGCAGATCCATTTTTAGTTTTCTTAGAAAATTCCATACTGCTTTCCATAGTGGTTGTACCAGTCTGCAATCCCACCAACAGTGCACTAGGGTCCCCTTTTCTCCACAACCTCTGCAACACTTGTTGTTTGTTGCTTTATTTATGATGGCCATTCTGACAGGTGTGAAGTGGTATCTCATTGTGGTTTTAATTTGCATCTCTCTGATAGCTAGTGATACTGAGCATCTTTTCATGTGTCTCTGGATCTTCTGTATGTCCTCCTTGGAGAAGTGTCTGTTCAAGTCCTTTGACCATTTTTTAATTGAGTTGCTTGTCTTCTTAGAGTGGAGTCGTGTAAGTTCTTTATATATTTTGGAGATTAAACTCTTGTCTGAGGTATCATTGACAAATATGTTTTCCCGTAAGGTTGGTTCTCTTTTTATTTTAATGCTGTTTTCTTTAGCCATGCAGAAGCTTTTTATGTTGAAGAGTTCACATTTGTTTATTCTTTCCTTTATGTCCCTTGTTCTGGGGGACATATCAGATTACTAACATTTTTTAAAAAAATTGCATGACAAAAAGAATTAAAAAACAATAAACAAATAGTGGCAGCTTATATAACAGCAGGATAATATACCCTAATGTTGGGTTCAACCATGTGAAACTCTTCCGTTGCTGATGTTCGAGAATGGCAATTTCATATTGCTTAGCCTAATACATAAAGAGCATCCAAATAGAGAATAATGACATTAGCAACCATATAGAAAAATGGTCTAGAAATATGAACACACAGTTCACAGAAAAAATGCAAATGGCTTGCCATGAAAACTGTTCAACCTCAGTCATGATTTAAAAATACATTTTCAAATTTTGAGGAGATACCATTTCTCACCTATTTTATATTGGCAACACTCCCAAGTGTGGATGACAGGTGGGGGTGTGCGGGCTGTGGGAACGAGGCGCTCTCATTTGTTGCGGGTGGGGGTGCAGATTACACACCCCTGTGGAGAGGAGGGATTGGTAACACCCAGCCTAACGGCACACACACTAATCCTTTGACTCAGCAATCCTACTTTTGGGATCCTTGGGGGTTCGTTATATTTTTCTATTTACTTATGTACATGTTTCAAATCTTCTGTAATAAAAGGTTGCTGAAAATGCCAGTCAAAGCGGGAAATGGAAGGTGTTAATTAAACTGGTCTATTGGTGGAAATGTGTTGCTTGAGAAGGCTTCCATGTCTTGTTCTTGCGGAGCCATCTGGTTTGCAGCCTCCTGACAGATACACGTCATCAGGGCTCTTCGTAAGCTAAGAGGAAAGAGGGAGGCAAAATGTCATGGGTCACTCCTTAGAAACCAGGGTGATGAGCAGCTGATGAAGCAGCAGGTCAAGTTGGTGGACAGAGAGGCCCTGCTGACTGCCTGTCCAAAACCATCCTTCCCTCTCCAGGAAAAGGTTCAGCTTTTAGAGATTCAAGGTCTGAGAGTAGTTTGTAGTGAAGTTTTGCTCTGTCTCTCCTCTGCACTTAATGATATTGTATCAACCTAGGAAAATTTGTATTTCAAATTTGTATTTGAACAATTCTTTTAGAATTGTTCTCCTTGGTGGTCCACCGCTCTCTCTGAAGCTGGTCAAGGCTTCTGAGAGTCTGACATCTCTCCACCTCTGTGCACTGGTGTTCTGAAAGAAGCCTGGCTACAACCCTAGATGACTTGGTTCTCATTCTAGATAAGGGTTAGGATCGGTCGGCTGTAGAGATGTGCAGTGTGTTAGGATTTTTAGAAATCCCAGATGAGCCCACATAGAGGGCAAAATGAGTTGGCAAAATCAGGTGTGCCAAAAATGTGACTAGCTTTAATTTTTCCAGTAACTAAATAATTTCTTTTATGGAGTCCCATTTTGCTAGGTGGCAGAAGCTTAAGTCAATCAATTCACTGCCCCTGTTCCTTTCCCCTGGGCTATGCAGAATTGAGGGGTTTACACCCATCAAGATATGAGAGAGAGGAGATGTTGTCTGTCCAGGCTTGTCTGTTTGTCATGTTGGCATCCCCAAAGATACCCTCTCAGACCCATGCAGACCTGGTGGTGCCTCCTCAGCAAGGTCTGTTCCAGCCTGTTAGTTCTCTTTGCCAAATTCATGCCGAGCTCAGTGATAGGATTCAAAATATGCTAACGTCACTACTGTACCACTCTGGACAGATGTAGGACCTCAGGGGCTTCGCTCAGATTCATCTGCCTAGACCTGCCAACAGTTTCCGCCCTAGCTCTTGTTCCTTCCCCAATATCTACCCATGGAAAAGAGTGGGCATAGAATAGAGGTCCTCTCTACTGTCGGGGTCACCCACCACCACCCTGCACAAAGCTCCTTTTACAGAGATATCCAGTTCCCACTTACTCCTGACTCCATTCTAACTCCTTTCTCTCTTCCCAGCTGTGAAATCTATATCTGAACTAGAGAAATGAAGCTTTTTCCTACTCACTACAAAGCCTTCCAAAGAAATGAACTAGAACTTTTATTCCAAACTGTAAGGGGTAGAATTTAGGTTCCCAAACTCAAAATCAAGCGAGAGACATGAGTCCGTCGAAATGGAAGATCATGTATATTACTCATATAGCTGATTGATGGACTGTGGTTTACATCAGTGGTCTCACTGGCCTCCCTAGCACTGCCCCTAAATTATACAATCTTGTATAGTTTGCTGGCATAATTTATCCTTGCGGGCTGTGTTTGCAGAAGTCAGACGTCTGTCGGTCCATTCCTTAGCAGGGCTGTGGGGGGACCGTGGAGGCCGTGTAGTAACAGGCAGACAGGTCTGGTGCTGTCCACTCAGGCTGCATATTCTTTCACAGCTACCAATAGATCGAAGTTTCTTTTGTCTTTATTAAGGGGATTTACATACAAAGCTGAGCCTGGACCTTGGCAAGATACATGGATATTCTCCCAGACGTCTACCTTGCAGATTCAGGATGGAGTCAGAGTGGTACTTTTGATGCAGTTGATGAACTCACATTGACACCTCAACACCCAAAGCCCCTAGCTTATATTAGAGGTCATTCTTGGCACCGTATCTTCTATGGGTTTGGACAAGTGTATAGTCACACGTATCAACTACCGTCGTATCAAACAGCACTTTTACTCCTCTCAACATTCTCTGTGCTGAAGCTTTCCATAAGTTCCCAGTTCATGGATCCTGCCTCACCCGGCTCCAGGGCGGCCTCATTCCCGGTAACCGCTGTTGCTCCCTTCCTCTGGGTTTGTGTTGGAACGCAAAGGGCTCCAGAGGAGAGTTTCTCCCTCCCTCGTGGTTGCAGGTGCGTTAATTCAGCTCTGACAAATCCCTTCTCCGTAGTGGAAGTAAAGCACCATTGACTTGATTTTATGAGGTCGGTTTTCTTGGGAAAGAGCTACTGGGCTAATTAATCAGAGAAGCCCACAAAGACTTTTCCTGTGAGTCCTATTCAGGCGATGTCCCACCGGAAACCTTTTGTGTCCACACTTGCTTTCTTTAATTCTAATTCAGAACAGTTGCAATTTATGTTGAATTGGGAAAACAAAAGAGAATTCACTAAAACAGAGAACATGGGTGAGAACATATTCATGTCCTTCTGCTATGAGTGTACAAGCCAACCTCTGAGTCTGTGAACACATCATAGCTCTGGGTCTCCATTTTTTCACCTATAAAACAAGGGGTTTGGTTAAGATGATGTCAACGGTTCCTTCCAATGGCAACATCTGTAAATTCCATGCAGCTGCCCCTACAGGG
Organism: Anoura caudifer; assembly: GCA_004027475.1. NCBI lineage: Eukaryota > Metazoa > Chordata > Mammalia > Chiroptera > Phyllostomidae > Anoura > Anoura caudifer. The sequence continues at coordinate 40,188 of PVKU01005938.1, forward strand.
GCTTGGCCTCCGATCCATGAGCGCTTGGTGGCTACAGCGAGACAGGACTCACAGTACCAGCGAGACAATGTTGGGTGACTTGCTGTCCTTATCGAGACTTTTAGTCATTGTCCTGACCGGCTGGGATAGTCTGCCCCATCTTAGAAGCTGTCCTGCTCTTGAGCTCTGCCCAGCATTTCTTTTCACGAAGACCATTTGAGTGTTTCTGTTATACATCTTGGTTGCCATGCAAACTTGGCTCGCAGGAGCCTGAAACAAACCCCAAACACCTCCTTACATACTTGCTTTATGACATTTTATTTGAATGCCAATATAACAAGTTTATAGTAAATGGAGGATATAGCAGGAGACTAAAATAACAGCATAGTCTTTGAACACTCTAATCTGAGCTTAATAATTTTAAGATTTTTAGACATTTGTAACTCAACCTACGGGCATAATCTAGTAGTGACGGTACTTGGGTAAAGATGTTATGTGTGGAGCTCAAAAAGATTGTACTAGATCAAATAACACAGTGGTTCCAAAGGAAACTAAATCTTTTAAAGCCCCTCAAACATCAGTTTAAACTGTTAACTTTAATTTTATTTTAAATTCATGTTAAAGTAATTGCATCAAGCTGGGATTAGGTACCGTGTCTGACTCTCCTTCCACGGAGTTAACCATTTCACATGTTAGAAATGCAAATATGGTCATTTAAAAAGGGGGGGAGGTTATAAATAAGCTTGAGGTCCCTGCCTTCTGTGATTTTATATAAGCAGTACCTCGAAGTGCTTGTCCACCAACCTGGACATCAGTCACCCATCTCTCCATCTGTTTGAAGAGAGAAAATGCACTTGAGCAAATTACCTAGTGGAGAGACCACAAAACAGTACTTAAATCCCTGAACAAAGTAACATTTTAGCCAGCGCCTTGCTCATTAAGAATGTGAGTGTGCAGCCCTGACTGGTGTGGCTCAGTGGATTAAATGCTGGCCTGTGAACCAAAGGGTCACCCGTTCGATTCCCAGTCTAGGGCACATGCCTGGGCTGCAGGCCAGGTCCCAAGTAGGGGGCATGTGAGAGGCAACCACACATTTATGCTTCTCTCTCTCTCTCTTTCTTCCTCCCTTCCCCTCTCTAAAAATAAATAAATAAACAAGCAAACAAAAAGAAAGAACGTGAGAGTTCAAAGTTGGCTCGATGATGTTCTTAAGGTAGCAGCAACTCTTTCAGGGTGCAGCCTTGAATAGGGCGGGGAGTCACCCCGACTGGGATTCTAGTGCCCGCTCAGCCAGTCCCTACATCCTACCTCCAGACAATTCATCTCTCTTGGTCTCAGTGTTCCAAACTATAAACTTAGGGGCTTAATACAATCTCAAGGGTCTTGTCAGGGCTTGGTGTCCCAGGAATTTTCACTTAATAAAGCTCTCTGGAGCTGAGCGATGAGAAAGGAACTTAAATTATATGGATGGTTCCTTCCTTTCCTCCTCTTTGTTTTCCTGTGTCCCCAGACTTGGTCACATCAGGAAGTGCCCAGGAAAGTGTCCTTGGGTCATTTCAGGCTGCTCCGGGGCAGTATCCATGTTCTCATGCAGGAAAAATCTGGACGCTAGGAAGGCCTAAAATTCAGCTTTTTCTTACCAAAGCGTATGCCAGGTTCCCACACACAAGTGGCACTGCTCTGTCAGGAGGGGCGAGGGCCCCGCAGCAGAGGAGCTGCTGCTGAGCTTCGCAGAGCCTGTGAGAGCAGATGGACCAGCATCAGGGTGGATGCGCTGAATCAGTTCCCTGTGAAGAGAAGGCGCCCAGCAGAGAATGAGGCCGGTGATGTAGAAGGGCCGACAGGGCTCATGGTCAAGGAGCAGAGCAGCCCAAGTCGCAACAGAGGCGTCCTTCCTGACCTCGGCCCTTTGGGACCAGAGTCCCGCTTCTCCCATGCAACCCCAGTGTCACTGCGCAGACAGGAGCGAGCTCCCGGGAGGGAGTCAGAACATGTGTGAACCCCATCACTCCAAGTTCTGAGTAAGTTCTACCTGCACTGGATGGAGGTTGCTCCTTGGAAACCAAGTGTCTATTATTCCATTGAAAAGAATTTCCACATAACTCCTTTTTGTGCTCTTAAAATTTAAGTGCCCAGATGTCATCTTGGAGGCACTTAGCTACTCTGAGGCTCAGACTTCACACAGAATCCAAAGTCTTTGATTTTCTTTTCTGAACACAAACATAAGGATTCAAATTGGTAACGTTTTCCATGCTGTGACCCTCAACTTAATACCCCCTGCCCCCAATTTTTTCCTGCTAAATATAGAGCAGGGTTACCTGAAGAGTGGTTTTGATTATTTAAAAATTTGTAGTATCTAGAAGAAATAGAATAGGAGTCTCATCTCAATTTCCTTGCTATAAATGGGGAGTTGAAAATATAGCCACACCAAAAAATTGAGATAAAATTTTTAAAATACATGTGGTCATGGTATTTTTTAAATGGCATATATTTTCAGAACACTGAAGAAAGAAATTAAGGAAGACACAAATTAGTGGAAGCATGTACCATGTTCATGGGCTGGAAGAATACAAAAGAAAAAAAATAAATGGCATATATTTCATACATTTATATGGATTTACTTTGGCAGAAAAAAAGCATAAATTTAGGGTTTGTTTAGTTTATATAATTGATTATAATTACTTATTTTGGTTAATGCTTCTTCCTTTGTTAAAGTAGTTAGTATTTATCCAACACATTATGAACTTAAATTTCTTGTGTGTTTGTTGCATTTCTGCTCTTGGCGGAGGGATCCAAGCTTGGAAAACACCATTCAGAGTGAATTCGTGATGAGTCACAGTCCTCACTTAAACAAAGAATGATTTTTGTGATAGGTTTGTCGATTTGTTTAATCTCGCTCCCTATTGTAGAAACCAGCTGTTTTAGGGTCTGTACATATTTTGTGCACTCTTTATAGAATTCCAAATTATTCTGAAGAGGGACACTATTCCCCGTTAAAGAGACCAATAAGTGTCTCAGGTAACGATGCTACCTGAGACCTTGTGGCTTTGTCTGTGAATTATGCAGCATTCAGTAAACTCAGCCTTAGGGGAGTGGTGTGTGTCTGGGAAGAAGGGGCACTCCTGCCCTTAGAGAACTTTAAGTCCATTTGGGAAAATAAGAATCAATCAAGAAGCAGTAAGAATTCAAGGAATTACTCATATTTAGAATACAAAACATCCCCAGAAATAATCTCTGGTCCTATCCAGTCTCCACATTATCTACACTGACTGATATTATTCTGGCAGAAGGGAGAGGTGGGATAACCTCTCTTCCTCCATGCCCTAATCAACCAGTTCTGCAATGTTCCTCATTTTCTTCCACTTATTAACACTTTACAGGAGACAAAACAAAGGAGGTACAGTGTTGTGATGGTTAATTTTATGTGTCAACCTGACTGCGCCATGGGGTCCCCAGACATTCGGTCAGATATTATTCTGTATGTATCTCCAAGGATGTTTCTAGATGAGACTAACATTTGAATCAGTAAACTGAGTAAAGCAGATTGCCCTCCTTAATGTGGGTGGGCCTCACCTGATCAGTTGAAGGCTGACTGGACCCAAAGGCTGAGTAAGAAACTCCTCTTGCCTGACTCTTTGAGCTGGGGCGTTAATCTTTCCACACCTGCAAGTTGAACTGAAACACCTGCTTTTCCTGAGTGTCCAGCTAGCCAAGTTTCAGACTGGAAACTACACTGTCTGTGCTCCTGGTTTTTAGGAATTTGGACCCAGACTGTAATCATGCCATCAGCTCTCCCCATTCTCCGACTTGCCAACTGCAGATCTTGGGACTTCTCAGCAACTCCCATGACAGATAGATAGATAGATAGATAGATAGTCAGTCCTGGAGAACCCTAATACAAGGAACTTACTCCTTAGTTTACCAATGTCCAAAGTACATTTTAGGCATTTGCCCCAAAAGGAAAAATTCGAGATACAGAAGAGTCTATCCTTTTGAAAATAGCCGACTAATCGCAATGCGGATTGAGATTTCCCAGCTTTGTCTGGTGGCTCTTTCACTTGTTGTGAGCTGTTGCTGCCTTGAGTTGCCAAATGTAACTGCCTAGAGAATGTGGCTGAGCGTTCTTCCTGCTGTGGGCCTACAGGCTGGTGCCCAGCGCAGTCCACGTTCTCACAAATGCTGCTCCGAGCTTGTTTCTCCGCCTCTGGAGGTGGTCTGAATCCCTTCAAAGGGGTCCTCTGCCTAACTCTGGCAAGCGTTGCTCTTCCATCTGAGGTCCCAGGGAGGGTGGTCTCGCACTGTCCCACTCTATCCTGATTTTCCCCAGCCCACGTCACATGCCCGAAACTTCACCGAGGGGTGGTGTCCTGGAAGTGCACAGCCCACACAGTTCTCCAGGCCGCCCTCGCTGGCACCCTACCCAGGCTCTTGTCATTGTCAACAACAACCCCTCCAGGGGACAGCATCCTTCCTGGGGACCCGAAGTTCATCAGGTCCCCAAGGATCTCCCTTGGGCTAGGCTCCTGGGCCAGGCAGCCCGTGGCTCCCAGGACCAAAGGCGCACACACAGCCTCAGGATAGACACATGCCTCAGGCACTGGTTTAACACAATAACCCAGAAGTAAGACCATTTATGGAGAAACTGCCAGTTACAAAGGAGAGGAGTATCAACAACTCCAAGAACTCACTTTGTCTGCCAGGATAAATCTAAGTTCGGAAAATCCTGAAGCTTATCTAAATTAAAGAGCATTAAAAAAAAAAGTTCAGAAATGGGAGATCAAAATTAGGTATAAAAATTGAATATTTAATTGGAGTGAGAAAAATCACAAAAATTGTGTAATTTTTAAGAGTTGGAAAATATTGCACATGGCACAAAATCCAGGAAACTAACTTAATATTTTAAATAATTATTTGCCTCTCATACCTCCACAGCAGATTGTCCTTAATTTTTTGGCTACATATTCTTTGATGACCTTTTCATATAAGAAAAATGTTGGTATAGAGAGAATAAAAAGAGAGTCTTTTCTCTAGTGCGATTGGTCAAAATGCATTTTTTACCATTTACAGTTTATTCAATTTTATTTTAGTTTTACAACTGCTATTGGTAATATTGTAAAATTTTGAAGATTTAGGGAAACCTCTATCAAGTGTCTAATGAAAGAGTGAGCAAGATTTGGAAGAATTTCCCACAGACTAACTCTAGCGCCCTCCAGGCCATTCTTTTTGTGAGAACAGATGCGTACACCTGGATAGGCCCCGGCTCCTCACCTTCCCTGGTGTCACACTGCCTGGCTGTTCTGCAAGGTGCATCTTCCCGGAAACCATCCCTCCAGGAAGGTGTGACTGATGGAAAGTCAAGGTGGAAAGAGACAGTAGGTTCAACTGATCTCAGTTAACTGTCTTTTTAAAAATGTACAAGCTGTAGCACCATAGTTTACCTTGCTAGACTTCTGCTGGGGTCTGGGAAGGGTCTGGACAAGCAAGGGGAGCTGAAGCTCCAGCTCTGTCCATTTGGTGGTCAAGCTCTTCCTAGGCAGCGTCGAATGAACTGAGGCCTCAGATGCCTGCTTCCCTTACTCCAAACTTGCAATCGACATCCCTGAATTGGCATCCCTGAATCTGATGTCCCCTTTTCCAGGAAGACCCTCCTTGAACTGCCAAGACCAAGTAGGTGCCCCACCCCTGTGTCCTTCACTGGTGCCCTGTGCTCCCCTCTTTTGTGATACCTACCACTCCGCATTGCCATGCCTGAGCAGTCCCCTGTCGCCTCCAGTAGATTAGAACTCCAGGAAGGATAGGGGCTGTTCCTTCTTCACCAGTGCATCGCCGGTGCCTCTCACACTATCTAAACTCAGTGATGCTGAGATAAATGAAAGCATCAGCAGTTCTCTGGTTTTTCCAGGAGTTGGCCACCCTGCTATTGGGCTATGCTTTGGTTTCAGGCCCTATTACTGAATGCTTTGGCTGTGACTACTCATTCAATTCAAACTTGACCTCCATCGCTGGAAGTCATTCTTCTCAAATTTGTTTGGCCTTTTGAAAACAGCCTCTGCCTCCCGCTGCCACCCACTTCCCGAAGGCCACCAAGGTCTATGAAACAAAAAAACCGACGAGCCTTCCTCTCCGATCACTAGACTTCACCCTTGTACACTCTGTAGTCTTCACAGTGTTTTCACATAGAGGCCATTAGACTCTCCCCCGTGAAGCCGGCTGCGTGGCTGGGGTATTTCATCTGGTATCATAGATGAGGCAGGAGCAGGACAGGGAGGAGGAGAGAAGAAAGAGGAGAAGAGGGAGGAGGGAGTGGAGAAAAACCTCACAGCTGGGAAGTGATTTAACCAGCATCACAGAGGGACCTGGAACCAGCGTGTGAGCCTTACAAACCCCAGCGCAGGGCTCTTTGCACCAACCTGTCCTTTTAAGACAATGCAATAAAGTGCTGCACTGCAAACCATTCATCTTCAGAGACTTACGAGAGAGTCCAGGAAGCCAAAATGGTAACGAAGCTCTTCAAAGGAGATGAGATGTCAGTTGAGCTTTCGAGTGTGGAGAGGCTTTGGAAAGGACGCGTTCCTGGGGCAGCAGAGACAGCACACACTTGGGGAATGTTAGAACACCCACTGGGCGCTAGTAGCATCAGCACTCAATACCTTTCCTTTCCAGGAAGAGGAACTCACAACCACTGAACCAGCACAGCCAGCTAGCCAGTGGGCGAAGTGCACTTTCAAGCGACCAGATGTCTAAACTGTGCGCAACTTGGCTTTGCACAGAAACCGTAAGCCAACCATGCAGGGCATTCTAGTCATTAAGTGGGGCTCTGACGGTGCCTGAAGTGCAGGCTGCTCATTGCCCTTGGCCTTTGCTTTTTTCTACGCATCAGCCCCCAGCAGTAGCCTGCACGCGTGTCTCAAAGGAAGATGGAGAAACACACTCTGCAGGGACAGTTGAGCTCCTCACAGGAGCATGGAATTGCCTGGAGATACAAGGGCTTATGAGCATTTTACATCCCCTCTGGAAATCCCCCTAAACACTCTGCCTCGCTGGTTTCCTGGTACAAGATCTAATAAATCTGCACACTCAGCTTAAACTGTGTGCCAGGCCTCATAATGGAATGATTACATGTGTTTTGTGTGTCAGAGACCTGACAGAAAGATTATACAACATAGTGAAGCAATCGTTGGGGTTTTGGCAGGGGAAGAAGGAGATAAATATGTGTCTAGGGGAGAAAAATGGCAGCTCACGGATTTGCTGCCTCGATGTCATTCAATCATTCAGCAGAAATGTATTAAGTTTAGGTCAACACACATTTATCAAGTGCCTCCTGTGTGGACAGGCATTGTGTTACATCCTGCGAGCACAGAGGCTGCACAAGACACATCATTTATCCTTGAAGCTTATGGAGAAGTCCAAGAGAAGACACAGACACAGAAGAGGCGATTTCGGTACAATGTGGGAAGTGCAGCGGTGAGGGTTGGGACAGGGTTTGGAGGCAGCGTTGAGGAAGGGTACTTAGCTCGGCCTGGAGGATCGGAGGAAGCTTCTGCGAGATGGGTCTGGAGGAATGATTAGGGTGAAGGGGGAGGAGCGCTCCAAGCAGAGGAGAAAACGTGAACAATGGTGTGGAAGTACCTGGTACACCGGGGCAGGAGAGAGAGATGGGCACAGAGGGACGACATAGAAGACGCGTGATGTTACTAATGAAATAGAAGGTTGGTGAGTGCTGTGAGGGATTCAGTGATGAGGTATAGACAGTTTCATCAAGGAACTTACCTAGTGGTCAAGTTGACAGGTTAGAGAAGCATTTAAAGTTATGGTAATGTGAGACCCCCTGATAAAAGATACCAAGCCCAATGAGAAGTGGTTCAGGGCCAAAGTCAGTTAGAGAATTACACCGAATGGGTTTGTGAGAGGGTGAAGGCATGAGCTGGGGTGGGGGGGGGGAGTTCAAAGAGATGGTGAGACGTGAGCAGAAGGGAAGAGAATCAGTGAGCAGGTCGGAAAGAGGGAGAATACCATTCCAGAAGAAGAAGACTTTCATCAAAGACTTGGAGTTAGCATTGATCTTCCTCATTGTAGGATTGCGTAGGAAGTGAGACCGTGCTTTAAAAAATTTAAAAACAAAATAGGTAAGGTATCTGTGTATAGATCCCTGGAATTGGGAGAAATCAGTTCCCTGGTAGCTCGGGCCGGAAAGGGAGCGTGGAGACAGCCACTCCTGGGCTTATTTGTAGAATTACAAGGCAGAGACGGTATGAGCAATGTTTCTGTAACCCAGTACTAGTTGTTTGTAAACAATTGATGGGAACAACTTCTTCCAAAATAGAGAATACAAATATGACACCGGATCAAAGAGAAATTTTAAAAATCTGTGGCAAAAATCCTCATATTTGCAGGTGTTTAAAGTCCTTCCCCTGTGGCCTATTAAGAAGGACAACTATATCTAAAGTGACCTTACAATTTTTTTTTGTGGGGACCAAGACAATTTTGTTTGGGACAAGGGCTGAACACAACAAGATGCCAGGGAAAGCAGTGTAAGTCAGGGGCAAACTGGGACGTGTGGCCTCCGAATCAGGCAGGAAACACAGTGGGGGCACGGCTGTCACACAACTGGGGTGGGAACCAAGGGCAATGGCTTGGCACTCAGGACCCAGAAGCTCGGAGGAGGGATCCTGCAGGGCTGAGGCTCGGCCCTCCCGGGAGGGATCACTTCCCTTCTCGCTTCTGGGAGGCCCAGGAGCCTGGAGGTGGAAACTCATGGAGCAGGGCTCACTGCTCTGGGCCTCTCAGTGCTTCCCAGGACATGAACCTGGGCAGGTTCTGGGAGTGCTGACAAGTCCTGGAAGCACCTGGAGATTCTGAGCAAAGGGCCAGCTGCCTTCCTGGTTCCTTCTTCTGCCCTCTATTCACAGTCCAGCTATATTTGCAGCATCAGGTTTGGAAATTGTCCTGATTTGGGAGAGGGATTTTCCTGGAAGACCACTCAGCTTAAGGAGAGATGAAATTAATCTCTGGTCCCAGCAGAAGAAAGAAATAATATTGATCACTATCCCCTTCATGTCGGGAGCTTCACAAATGTTGGCTCATTAATCACGATCAACCCTTAGCACAGGTGTTCATCCCATTGTGCAGAGGAGAACACGGAGTCCTCCAGCAGTGGGGCAGTTCGCCCAAGACCCAGTAGCAAGTGAGAGGCAAGGTCAGGATGAGAAACCAGTTCCACGTGATCTGAAAGCCCAGCCCTTTCCATGAAGTCTTGGTCCTTTATGTGGAAGCTGCTTCTTCACAGGGCTGAGACCCATGGTCCTGGATGCTGTCCCATAGCCAGAGCGCTCCTGGAGGCCCTGGGCCAAATGACCTCTGCCACCGCTGGCCGCTTGCATGTTCAGGCCCAGGAAGTCTTCCATTCTTCGAGTTCATGTCTAGCCAGATTCAAGCAATGCCAAAGCGATTGACTCCTGCCCAGTGCTGGCCTCTCTCCCATCTGACAGAGCCAGAGCTCTGAATGAGCTCGCCACCTCTCGGAGGAAGCACCCTGCTGCAGCCACCCTCAGCTTCCTTGTGTCATGCACCAAAGCCTGCGTCTGAGTGTCCATTTGTGTATTTGTGTGTCTCGTAACTTCAACCTTCCTCAACAGGGTGACTTTCTTGGATAACGGGCTCTTCATCCGAAGAGCCAAAAATTGCAAAGGCGAGAGTTATTTTTTTGGCTGAATCAAGTCTCCAGCTTTAGCTGGAGATAGAAGCAAATTATGCCTGTAGTTTCTGGAAACACTGAGATGGGACCTTATTAAGGAATTCACCAAGACCCAAGGGAACCAAGGAGATAAATGCTACCAGGCGGCTGCAACTTGAGCAAAACTCAAAAACAATAGAACGTCAACTTAAGATCATAGAAGGCTACGGCAAGGGTGACAGGAAGCAAGGAGAGCGACGCGGTCCCGAGACGCACGAGGATGTGGGTAATGGGTGATGGCACTACAAACGCTGCTTTGAAAGGAAGCCCAGCAGGCAGGAGGCAGAGTCGGCTCCCCTGCCCGGGGAACCCAGCTCGTCACCGAGGAGGAGAAATGCCGCCGCGGTTTGGCGACGTGCCCGCCCAAATGCCCCTGTTCCAGCCTTCACCGTGGTTTCCCCCGAGCAGCTAGGGAGGGCCAGGTATGGGTTTCTTCTGTCCTGCCAGTGTTTTTGCAGAGGCGGCTCTCCGACGCGTTTGGAAGGGGACTTGGCTGAGCCTCACTCCTGCCAGCGTGGCATCTGTTACCACTTAGACCAGGAACATCTGGCCTGAAGATTGCAGTAAAAGTGACACTTGTCTAGAGAGAAAAAATGTTGAAGTATACATTTTGGACATGAAGAAATAAGTAATGACATTTAATGTTTTCATAAAGCTGCTACACTGAGCGGCCATCATCCAAACCCCAGGCCGAGGCATCGGTGCATCTGGGCACTGTGGTGAGCCCGCGGGGTTTGTGGACGGCCTCTTACCCAGAACATCATAGCCTAATAGAGGCTTTGTCCTCTGAAGATGTAGAACAAAGGGAGGCCCTCCTGAGACCCCTCCTTTTAAGACCTAACTGACAAAAATGGGGAGCAGGGAACCCAGCCCCAAGCTGCAGGCAGGGTACTGGGGGAAAGGCACATTTCAGGGTTCAAGTTTCCCATCTGTGAAATGGAGGTGTCAAAGATGATATGTTTAAGGTTCCTCCAAGAGTTTATTCTTTGTGCTTTTTGGAATAGAGGCAATTCCGCCATTTGTATGCCAATCTCCTGGGTTAGACATGATTCTTTCCAGATCCTGCTCTTAAAATGCATGTCTCCCTGGATGTGGTGATTCTTCACAACCCCTCAAACCTCAGACTAAGGGACAGAGTCAAACCAGGCCAGGCTGGACACCGTGGGCTCCTGCAGGGGAAGACGCCTAGCGAGGGAGACAATACCGCCACCCCAGGGCCCCCATGTCCCCGTGCTGCCACTGCAGCGAAGTTGGATGCGGCCACTGGCCAGGACTGACTGACGCATCTCTTGCATTTGATTTGAAAGAGGGCAGTTGGAGAGGAGATGAAGCGTGCTTGCTGAAACTGGGTTCCTTTGTGTTGGTGAGGATGCTATAACAGTGACACTGACTTTGGCAGGGATTGGCATGGTCAAGTAAGGGGGCACGGTTAAGAACTTTGTGATTTGCCCTGGCTGCTGTGGCTCAGAGGATTGAGTGCCAGCCTGTAAACGGAAGGGTTGCTGGTTCGATTCCCTGTCAGGGCACATGCCTGGGTTGCAGGCCAGGTCTCTGGTAGGGGATGTGTGAGATGTAACCACACGTTGATGTTTCTCTCCTCTTTTTCCCTCTCTTCTCTTCTCTAAAAATAAGTAAATAAAATCTTAAAAAATAAGAACTTTGTGATTTGTGAGAGATCCATGTTTTGCATAATTTTAGCATGCGATCACTAATTATGAGTGCCTTTTGAATTAAAAAATGTTACCTCTGTTAAAAGAACACACGAACAGCGCATTATTAATGTGCTAAGATCATCCATAATACAGGTTGCTGTATAAGGTCATGCCTCTCCAGAGAGGATCCTATGAACCTCCTCTGATTTTCTCTCCAACTAGAAAGTAGGAGGGACAGGCAGATACCATTACTCCCAAAGTACCATCAGGCTTTGAAATATCCATTATCTCTCCATCTTCAGAACGAGCTTGGAAGCCTACCTTTCCTGATGGAGAAGCTGTGTCCAGCTCGCCCTTGTCAGAGGACACCCTGCACAGGCACCCTACCCTCTGGAGCCCAGAGAGGAAAGTGGCCACATGGAAAGGCCAGAGCTAGTTTGACAGCCAGCCCAGAGTGCCCGCTCCGGGACCAAAGCAGAGTTTGTGGGCCCGTTAGCCTCCTGTGGCATGGTGTTACAGTTTTTTCAAACTTTAATCTGTGGGCCTTTGATTGGACGTTGCATATCCAATAGCTTGCTTCTCTGTTCCAGAAGCTGAGATGAGACGCTGTGTGCTGAGCAAAGGGCCTGAGAAGGGCGGGCTGGGGCCAGGACCTGGGGCTCGGTGGACGAGTGTTGCAAACGTTCACATGCACACATCGGGGGGCAGGTCTTGCTGGAACGAGCTGGTTTTCCTTCAGAGTCAGTAGGTCTGAGGCAGGGCCTGAGCTTTGGCTTGTCTAACAACCTCCCCGTGATGCTGATGTGGCCAGAAGACCACACATAGAGTACCAAGGGTGGATTTGTTAAGAACTTGAGTTTTGGGATCAGATACCCCTGGATTTAAGTCCTGACCCCAGACTTACCCAGCTGTGTGACTTTGGGACAAGTTACGTGGCATTTGTAAGCCAAATCCCCTTAGACAGAAAAGTGAGAAGTATCATCGTACCCACCTGTTCAGTTGGCTGTGAGAATTCAGGTACATCATACAGGTGTGCAGGGCCCACGACTCAGGAGAGGAGAGGGCCCTGGAGGGCCCTGTGTGCAGCTAAACCTTCTGAGGCTTCATCTGCTCACTTCCAGGGGCCTCGGTCTGGCCACAGGAAGGCCCCTGGACCCCGCTGCTCTGTTAATAAAACAGGAGTGATAGGACTGATGCCTCCTCCTGGAAGCAACCCCACAACAGAACCATGATTGCTCAATGGACTGGGCTCCTTTGTCACCAGCGTCACTCCGGTGGTGTTAGTGATCGAAATCACAGGTCCTCCCCATCAAATCAGGGGCCCTGTACGCGCCTAACTTAAGAAAACCAACATGGACACTTTGAAATGTGTCCCCTCATGCATACAGATGACAGGTCACTAAAATTGGTAGCACTCAAAAAATGACACAGAGGGGCTCAGAGGGACTCTGTGGTATGGGGCTTTGGAAAAGAATCCTTTTAAACTGTCAGCACATTAACTATCAGCTACCACCCCAGCAGGAACTGGCTGACTGGCCAGCTCTGTCTGCCCGGTCCTTCCTTTTCTCTCCTCATGGGCGGCCCTGGAACCAGGCTGACTAAGACTGCGGTGCCCTGTGCCTCCTGCTGTGGCCGTCCCAGCTCCCAGTCACTCTGTGGCCGGTGCAGGACCCGGGCATTGAGAGGCCAGTGTCTCCCATGCATGGGCGCCTGGTGGCCTTTTGCCGCTCCCTCCTGGCTATCCTCTCAGAAAATTAAAAAAGAACAAGCCCCGCTACAATCTGTGCTTATCCTTTTTTAGATAAATCTTCTGAAATCTTTGAACAGACTACTTTTTTTTTTTTTTTAACAAACCGAATCACAATTCCGGAAATTCTTTATCTAGAATACATCGATAATGCTTTTGTTTAAAGTCCTGACTCCACTTCCTTACCAAGGATGTGTGGTCTACAAACGAATACCCGGACACACAGAAAGAACCCAGCCAGCAGTCGTTGTGAGGTGAAAAATCATATGCTAATAATTTCCCTCTTTCTGTACTTTGGATTTGCTCGAAGTGTTTCCGCGAATGCTGTTCAGAGAAAGCACCTTGGCCTGGGGGCGTGGTCAGCAAACGGGTTTGCCTGAAGTCCCCTGGGAATGAAGGGAGCCAGGGTGGGAGCTGGCATTCTCAGGGGCCGCACAACGCGGGTGGAGACCGTGGGGGAGGCGCCTGGCCCTGCGGGTGGCCAAGACAGGGCGCGTGGGTTCCTGCTCTGCGCATGCGCTCCGCTATGCTGTGATGTGGCTCAGATCCACGGACCCCACTCCTGCTCTTCCTGCGTGACTCTTCATAGAAATCAGAGAACAGAGGGTTGTTCTAGCAGCAGGGGCGCTTCTCTCCCAGCTTGCTGGTCACTCTGGGCTTCCCCAAGGGTCGGATATAATGGAACATTCTCAATTCCAATCTCCCACACCACCCGCATCTCGCTCAAGCCTGCGCTTGACCTTCAGTCGCATCTGGTGGAGGAACACCCTGCATTACAGCTGCCTCTGGATGCCCTGCAAGTTCCCAGAGGCAACCACTGACTTCTCTCCCAGTTGGGTCTCCACTTCAGGGACCTGGCACTTCTTCAGTGCGATAGTCTGAACTCTGGAAGCCCCTCCCCCGCGCAGTAGTCCCTGGTCCCCTCCCATCTAGTCAGTGTCATTATTCACGCATCAGGGTGAGGCACCCATGGCTTCACATCACTTAGGGAGGGTTGGTGGCTTTAGTTGGCCTTAGGAGCGTCTAAGTCATGGCCGTTCCCTTCCCGCCTTCATTGCAATCTCAGCATGAGAAACTAGCAGACCCTACCCCTTACTGGAGTAAAGAGAGTGATGGGCGGCCGGTGGGCCAAGCTTCCCCTAAGGACCTGGAGCAGAGGCCGGGAGTCTATCTTTCCCTCGGTCCCTTGCTTGTCTTTTATGTGCGTCGTGTCTCAAGCCTTTGCTCCGCGGACTGGTGTGAGAACTAACCACGGGTCTCGGAATGCCCGGGGACAACACTTGACGCGTTGCCCAGGAACTTGGTTGATGCGGTGTGGCTGGAAGCAGTCTCGGCCTCTCCTTTTCTTCCTTACTAGAGGTTGTGCTTGCCGCTCTGCACTTCCCAGTGCACCTGCAGGGGGTGTTGTCGGGAAGGCAACGATGACGGAGGCGCAGCTGAACCGCGGGAGGATCTCCTGCACCCTGTTCCCTCCTGTAGGCACAGACAGACCAAAGAGCCTGTTAACAGGTGTATTCTCAGGAGTTCTCCTTTCTGGCTCGTCCCCAGAAATCTGGAGCTTTGATAACAAGGAAAAGACAGAATCAGAAATGCATCATCGCCCAACCCATGAAAATGAATGTGAGGAAGGTGCCAGGGGCCAGGAGTGGGAGGAAAGGGGAGATGCTCATTAGGGGAACAGACTTCATACTAGTGATAAGTCGATAAATCCTGGAGGCTTAATGCACAGCATAGTGAATATAGTCAGCAAGACTGAGTCAGACACTTCAAAGCTGCTAAGAGACCAAATCTTAAGTGTTCTCATCACAAAAGAAAAGAATTATATGAAATAATAGAGGGGTTAGCTAATGCTGTGTCAGTAATCTTATGGCAATATATAAACGTGTCAAACCAACACATTGTACACCTCACACAATGTTGTATGTCAATTACATCTCAATTTAAAAATTAAAAAATTTAAAAAGATGCAGTTTTGAGGACAAGGAGAGGGGAGGGTCGGGTTAAAATACGCGGTGGGGGAATTAGAGGAAGGAAACACGTGGAATCCTGTGGCCTGGGAGCAAGGAGTGGGTAGGAAGCATCGCGTGTTTCAGGGAAACCCATTCACATATGGAGACTCCCTCCAGTCCTGTGGTTCTTCAGAAAGCCCAGCAGGAATCCACAGGTCGCAGGCAGGCGAGCCTGGCGCTGCTCAGGGCTGGGAGTACCGAGGATCGGGGAAGGCAGCGCTAACCCAACTCAGAGTGCAGAACAGTTTCACATTAGATCCAGGTCACCATTATTCCGAGGACCAGAACTGATGGTGGTAGATCGTTGCTAAGGATATCAGATTTAAAAAAAAAAAAAAAAAAAAAAAAACAACTCACCAATCTGAATTGGAGCAGGGGAAACAAACAAACACCCTGTGGCAAAAGGGAATTCCTCTTTTGTTTACTCTTTGGAAGGGCAAGAGTGTGCATAGTTTTACACGAGTAAAGGCAAACTGTGTAATTTAGAAAAGAAAGGTTTTGTTTTGTTTTGTTTTGTTCTTAACCACTCAGGTAATACTCAACAGGGATAACTGGGTTTGAAATTTCGAGAAAGGAGCTACAGAAGATGTCACTTGTTCACCAGCAGGTGGCGCGTTGTCTTTAGGATTGCGCCCTCTGATCTCTCCATCGATCAGCTCAGCCAGACTGCCCGAGTCCTCTCGCCGGAAATCGCTCTGCAGATAATAACCCTCCAGTGTCTGGAAATGTTTAATTACGCGAACGCTCATTTTTCCTGCGCCGCCCGCCGCCGACGTAGCCCTTCAAGAACCGAGCGCCGCGGGTGTGGTAAGGTTCTCTCCGCAGGGTTTCGTCCTATCTACACAGGATCCAGTTAAAATAACTTTTCTTCATCATCCTTAGTTAGATTAGACACTGCGTCGTTTCTAATACATTTATTTTCACCTTTGGGTAGAGGAAAAGTTCAGCAATCTTAGAACGCAAATCTGTTTTGGGTCGCAAATAATTCTGACTACTCCTATTTGTACGAAAAGGAAGAAAGTCGCCACGCCTTTTACACAGATGTTACACTGGCTCCTCGCAGCATAAGCCTTTATCATTTCATTTTACCGACGCGTGTATGCCCAGAGTTCACGCAATTCCACACGCGCATTCGTGCTTCATACCTACTTTTCTTATAAGCCGCAGGTAGATGCACGCATGTGTGTATGGTTGCATTTATTAAGGTGACAAATGGTTACAAGATGCTTATGTGCTCATAAAGCAACTTACGAAACGGGAACTGCTTGGAGAAAACAGTTCACTTTCCCTTTCAGTTTTGATACTGTAACTTGTCTCTCGCTGTCTCAATAAACACCCGCTCCTGCGTTCGCCTGGGATTCATTCTAAGACCCTGGAGTTGCTTGGGCGTTATCCGAGCGTGTTATCTGCACACGTGTGTGTGGATGGCATGTTACCTCCCTCTCGTGCTTAAAAACTTCCCCCCAAAGCTGGATTTTGACCTGATTGATCGTAATGGTTCCAGAGGAACTATTGAGCCATTACAATCCATCATCTAAATGATTACAGAGGGATGCCTAAATCTCCCGGTCATTTGAAACCTCTGTCCTTGCATAGGGGGTGGGGGGGTCTAATGAGCAGACTTCCCCCCCCCCGCCCCCCAATTGTCCGCGCAATGCAGTTACAGGAAAGTTTGCACTGAAAGAAAAACCTCGCAAGTGCTAGGTAAATTCCATTTTTAAAACATGAGGTCATTTTTGTGTGGCTAGGAAGTGGGGAGAGGTGGATTTCATTTTTGATCTGCAAGACCTCAAAGCAATATAAGCCACATTCTAGTTCATTTTCTGGAAGCTGCTCAATTTTCACTCCAAAGACCGCTGGGGCACTTTACCTTCCCAGCCAACAGGAGTCAGTAGCGGGGCTGGGGTTGGGGCGGGGAGACCAGCAGAAGCTGGCAGCACCCCACGTGTGCCCAGAAAAAGGCAGCGGCTAGGGCTGGCTCCTGGGCTGGGCGCAGGGTGGTTGATGACCTGGAGGCTTGCACCCGCCGGGCGATCGCTCCCTGCCAGAACCCGGGCACGGTGGGTGGGGAGGCGGAATCCGGAGCTGGAGGCCTGGTCGCTACTGTGGGGACCCTGGGCCAAGGCTGCTTGGTGCCCGCCGGGTCTGAGAGCCCCCGGGCGCTGCAGCTTCCGCCTGGTGGGCGGTAGGCGGGAGTGCCAGAAGGAGCCCCGGTGGGAGTTTGCGCCTGGTCTGGTCACTGGCTGCAGTCATGCGGGTGGCGGAGTGCGCTGACCGCCCAGGGGTGGGATGGACAGACACGGGTTTTGCCACCTTTAAGGGGATCCGGGACGTAGGTCAGTTGGGTCCCGGTTGCTGAGGATGTTAACCAAATTCAAAACCTGACGTCCTTGCGAGTCCTAACCGCATAAGATTTCACTGAAAATTACCCTCCTGGCCCTTAACGTGTCCTGGGTCCTGTCCTCTCGGATCCATCCACGCTGCAGTCCAGGCGCGCGTTGCTACCTCAACCCTACTGTTTAAGGCCCGATTAATGTCTCAAATAGCCGAGGTGGGTCTCCCGCTGTGGGGCAGAGAGGTTCTCAGCGTCCCGGACTTCCTCCGTGCCCCAGGAACCAGAACCTGGATGGCCTCCAGAGGACACTGGGGCCACTGTTTGGGGGCCACCCCCTTGGGAGCTTGGATTGGGATGGAGAATACCTCAGCACCTAGCAAATCTTGAATTTCGTTATCCCAGACTTCTGAGCACCTAGGAGGAGGGAGGTGGAAGCCAGGTGTCAGAAAGAGGCTCACCTGGTCCTGACTCCTCTGGGAGGGAAAGCCTGAGCTGCTGGGCCACGAGGGGTGAGCCCCAACCTTGCTTCCCCATCCTCCCCCACGAGGGTTGAGTTCCTTGATGTGGCCTGAATCAGGATGAGCTTTCCAGATAACCTGGCCAAAGCCGCATTAAATGACCAGGTGGCATGGTCTTTTGCTTCGAATTCCTAAAGACTCTCTGCAAGGGCTCTTTGAGGACCCCTACTTGGAGTTTTCTGGCTGACTCTGGAGTGTGTTGGCCACTGGTCCTGATTCAGTGGAACCGAAGAGAAGGCAAGTGGAAAGGTGAAGGAAGTGCAGTTGCCCAGTGTGGGGTATTAAGCAGGGGATGAAATTCGTCCACCCCCCCGAAGGCACCACCCCAGCTCAATATCCTCCTCCTAGGGGACTTCTCACCCGTCTGGGCAGCTGGGCGCCCTATCGTGGGGACCTGCCTGCGATGCTTTTCGCCACTGCTGATGGGGGTTCCCGGAGCTTTGGCTCCTGGGAGGGCCTGAGACCAGTGCAAGCAAATTCCCTCGCTCACGATGGAAGCCAGTACAGTCCAGGAATGCCCTGCTGAGTTCAGGCCCTTCCCTGCTTTTGGAACTTGCTGCTTTGCAGTCTCAGGGAAGGGAGTGATCTCAGCCCCCTTCTGCTCTCAAGGGGCCTTGCCTTGGCCAGAATGTCATCCCTTACCGGCAGCTCCTGGGATTCCAGCTGCAGACTTCCGAGGGCCCCTCACTCCAGCATTCACCTGTGGCAGCCGATGAATGCAATCTCTTGGAGCAAATACTTCTTCCTCCTCCCGCTCAAGCCAAAGGTTACCTAGGGGCTGGAGGACACATTCTGTTCTATCGTCCTGCTGATAAGACATGGGTCTGCTCCAACTGCGTCTATGGGGGGCGTTTTCACTACCATTTTCCTGGGTCAGGGAGTGATGCCCTGCACATGTCAGAGACGACTTGCAGACCAAAGCTCAGCACAGCCGCAGCTCCTCTTCAGAGACACAGCCCTGCGTGCTACAGGCCCAGGATGCCGGGATCCGGCCCCACGAGCTAGGAAGCCTCACTCAGCAGCAGCCCTGCCACACACTTCAGAAGAGCAGTGTGTGAATCTCATCCCACCCAGCCCCCCTGGGGAGCCTGCACCTTCTCCCAAACCTAGGGCTGGGTGTCCCTGGGAGGTAGTGGGGAGGGGTCAGGGCTGGGGGCAGCCGAAGTTTAGCTCCCACAACTGAGCGGTCAGGAGGGTGGGCAGTACTGGCACTTTCTCTAAAGCATAAGCAATGAAAACAGAATATCTGGCGGCCAGGACCCTGGCCCCTCTGAGATCCCAAACTCTACCTGAACCCAGCTCCTTGGACTCGGAGCTCCTGTAGCTCACAAACTTTGCCGCCTGTCTCCCGTGCCTGAGCCGCTTTCCAAACTCCCACCCATCCTTCCGAAACGCATGCATGCGTGATTAGAGGGCTCAGCTGTTCATTAAGGTTGAATCCCAGAAAGTTCTGGGTCCCAGGAAAATAACTTTCTTTACCTCCTTTCCCCTACCCTTCGCCTCTGATCTTGCGACCGAAGTCTCTAACCCAGGGTCTGAGTTCCGCCCTGGGACGGAACATTCTTGGATGTCCGAGAGTTGCACCACAGCTAGGACCCTCGGACTCTGGGAAGCGATTTTAGGAGAAGAGACAACTCTGCCAGGGGCCGAAGTGTGCTGAGCCCAAGCTGCTGCTCCTGGGTCCCGGCGCGACCCCCCCACCCCCGCTCGGCACAGCCCTTATCCACTCGGCACAGGCTGTGGGCACAGGCTGTGTCCTAAACGCACAGGAGTAGGACCTCAAAATGTGAGGAGACCCATGCTCTCGTCTGCTGCGGGATGTTTCTTCTAGTTCGATAGGGGTGCTCTCTTGGGCCTAACAACACAGAAGGGGTCTCATGGGATTTTAGAGCTGGGAATGCAGGTCCCGGGAGGCCCCGGCTAAGCGATCGCATTTGCCAAAGTCGGCTGCCCGGGTCAGCAAAACTTTGTTCCTCAGTGCGCAGGCGCAGGGCAAGGTTGCGGGGCAGGGGAGGGAGGGGTGGAATCCCGAGGCAAGGGGAGGAGGGAGGGAGGAGGAGGGAGGGTGGTGGATTAAAATAAGTAGGCGGCTCGGTGCTGAGGGATGAGTGAGTCTGAGCTCCGTCTCTTCCCAGCACGTTCTCAGCCGCTCGGGTTCAGACCCAGCCAGGGAGCCGCGAACGAGGCTCACCATCCCCGGCGGGCAAGACTCCGGGGCCGCTGAGCGCTTCCCGCGTGTCGGGAGCTCAGAGTTCCCGCAGCCGCAGAGGGGCCAGGACTCTGGAGGTCCGGGGGTGCCTGTGGAATCTAGTGCCTCAGGCTTCCCGGGTCCCCCGCAGCGGGAGCCCCAGAGGCGCACTCAGCCCCGGACCGCCGTGGAACAAGGTAACTGCAGCCCTGGGCGTCCTGGCACGGAGAGGGGAAAGCGGGCAGGGCTCCCGGGCTCCCTGTCACAGCGCGGCGGGTGTCTCCTCTCTCTCGGTATCCCAGAAGGAAACTCCTCTTGCCAAACGGAGCTGCAGGACCTTTGTGAAAGCGAGAGCCGCTGCAGCCCAGGGTGGTTGGGGGTGCTGGCTCAGGGACTTCCCGCGCGGGGTCCCCCGGCCTCTGACCTCCGGGGAATGAGAGGGCGGGCTTCCACAACTGCCCCCAGCGGGGCTAGACTCCGCAGAATCCGGGGCGAGATGCCCACGGACTTGGGAAGTCAGCCTCTGGGCCCCCTCTAAGAAAATGAAGCAACTTCAGCGGTCATAAACTTTCCCGAGATACACGCCTAGCTCGGCCTGCCCTTAGCTGATGAAGAAGGAAGAGAGTGGATGGATGGCCACTGCCGCAGCTGGTCGCACCAGGGACAGGTGCATGCCCCTCCCGGGTCGCGCTTTCCTGCGAATTTTTCTTTTGCGGAGTTGCGCTCAGGTGCGACCCCGGAGCGCAGGGCCGCGTGCCTGACGTCGCCTTCCCACTTGGCGCTTTGACTTTGGTTGTTTTCTAACGTGTGGTCGCTCTGTGTGACCAAGGCCTGGAGTGTAACCAGCCGCTGTCCCGGTGCGCTCAGGGGGAGGGGGGGAGCACCACTTCCCAATTCGGGACTGCACGCCTCAGCGCGGAAGCACTGTGGAGCGGCGGGTGTCTCCAGGCTGGGGCTTGGGAGTGAAAGATGCGTTTGCTCCTCTGACTATCCCCAAACCCAGCCTTCGGGAGAGGTGGGAGCCAGGAGGCGAGAGGCAAGGGGATTAAGGGTGGCATGCTGAGCTAATTTCTTCCCAGAAATGTCTCTGATAAGAATGAAAACCCACATCCAGCACCTTTTCAGCAGTTCCGGCAGTAGCCGGGTAGGCTCTCAGAATGGAAAGTAGCTACGAGGGTTTCTTTGTTACCACAATTTGGTAAATTTCAGTCGGGCTAAGAGCTGCGTGCTGACTCTTGAGAAGAGAAGCCACGTGCAAGTCTAGTTTCTCAGGTTCACAGCCTCCTAGAGACGAGAAGGGTTGGCAGGGATGGAGGGGGCTGGTGGAGGGACCAGTGGGTTCTTGCTCCATCCGAGGCTCCTCGAAGTGATTGTGATTTCATTAAGACTGGGGACCAGATCCCTAAGGACGCAACGGGCGTTTAAATGCTGCGGGGTGGCCGCCTAGCTGGAGGATTCGTTCGAGCTCGTTCGTTTGGAAAATTCAATAGAAGTAGCCCGGGCTGGTCAGTCCTTCCGCCTGGGGTTCAGACGCCTGTCACTTGTGTTGGGGATTCGATGTCAAGGATGGTTTTCTGGGGCTACTGCTGGGCTCCTCCAGGCACAAGCTCGTGGAGCTCGCTCCGTCCTCATTAATGCAAGTAGTTAACTCGCACACGCTCAATTAGCCCCGAATAAACCACTTTAATAGACTCGGCACACTTCATTAATGCCCGGCATAGGGCTGGCTGCAGACCCGGGACTGGCGCTCCACCGCGCGGGGACTCGGGCTTCCAAGAGCAAATTGCATTCGCTGCGCTTAGTCGGAACCCTTAACCGCACCTCCGGGGTTCGGAGGCCCAAGCTGTAGGAGGAGTGGATGCCTGGCCTGGGGAGAGGGGTTTCCTCTCATATTTAAAGATCCGAAGGGTTCGTACTGGGGTTCCGGGGTCAGGGCGACCGGAGCTCATCCCCTCCGGCTGGTGAGCGAGGGTGAGGTTGTGTTTTTCTCTTAGCTGACCTCCAGAAACCGGATCGTGCATTTGGCCCGTTCTTGGTGCTAGTGTAAAGAGCCACGTTTCTAACGAATTTCGTCCCCGGGAAAGTCGTTGGCGAGAGTCTTAAGAGCCCTGGCCTCGGAATGCGGCAGAAAAGAAGGAACTGGCTGCGCGGAGGAAAACAAATTGAGTGTTGGGGGAAACAAGACCAGGCAGATAGCCCGGAAAGGTTGGCTCCCACGAGCAGTGGGAGCTGCAGGCTCCCCCTCCTCCCACCCAGCCCCGGGTCTTCGCTCCTGGCGTGGGCCAAGAAAGGCCAGGTTAGTGCGCCAGGTTCGGGGGTTCTGCCGCCTGGGCACGCAGCGGGCCCGGGCCGCGTGCAGGGTCCCGCCGCTACCGCCGCTCACGCAGCTGCGGGTAGGCCCTGCACCGAGAGGAGGGAGCGGAGGGTCCGGCGGCGCTCGGCCGGTGCCAGGAAGCCAGGGATAAGGATCTGATTTCCAGCGCTAGGGGGGCAAGATGAGGTGACAGCAAATCAGAGGGGGCTCACCCCGTCTAAGCCTGGGCCGACCTTTGAAGTTGGCCAGTTTTTTTCCACCTTCTCCTCCCTCCTTCCCACCCCCAAACGACCCCTGCTTTCTCTCTGGCCCAATTTTTATTTTGCTCCAGAGTGGCCCCAGCGTTCTACGGTGGGCTCCGTGTGTCCCCGGAGCGACCCTAGCTGGGGGCACTAGAGAAGACTGGTGCGGAGGCCGTGGCTCCGCCTGCCCCCGGGCGCTCCTGCTCCGAGAGCGCGCTCCGGCAGATGCGTGACTCCCCTGGCTCCAAGGCTGAATTAATTGCTGCGGTCGGACTAGGTTTTCATTCGATTACTAATTTAACCGACGCATGCAAATCTTCCCTGGTTCTTAGAGTTTTGCAGCCCCCACCCCCAGCACAGCTTCTTTTTTGTTTGTTTGTTTGTTTTTGGCCCAACACACTGCGAGTGACCTTCCTGCCAGCCTCCAGGGGAAAAGGTTCCTGGGTTAAGAGGGTCCTCAGTCCTCTCGCCTACAAAGTGCGGCGCTTCCTTGTGATTAAAGGCTTCGCTGCCGTGGAAGGCAGCTGAGTGTAGGCCTGGACCCAGGGCCTGGGCTGGGGGCCTGGGCTGAGGGAAAGGGAGGAGGGGGGAGCTGCCTGGGTAAGGTGTCAGTGTGAGCAGTGAACAAGGAGGCAGAGCAGTGTCCTGCACACCCCAGGGAAGGGGACTCACTGCCCTTTACAAGAGAAATCTGAGGGAGAGAAGAGGAAGAAGAAGGGGTAGAGGAAGTGGGCGGCAGAGGACTGAGAGGGGTGAAGGAAAAGGGTGTCCTGAGCACCCTGCTCCTGCAGTGACTTCTTGAGTAGCCCTCAGTTCAGAGCCTAAGGGAGAGGGTGTTCAGCACTTGAGCAGCCCAAAGCTCCATGTTGCTTTGGCTTTTGTTCCTGTGTTTGCCTCCACTGGACAGACCTAAGTATCTGGGAAGGGCAGAGATGAAGTCCTCTCTGCAGAGCACCGACTATGCAGGCTGGAGACCTTGCCCAAAAAGTCCAGGAGAGACCAGGCTTTTGGTCACTTCAGCACTGCTTCCCTCTGGCCTTGCTCAAGCTCCTGACACCGCATTTGGAGGGCGGCTGGACCACAGAAGCTGAGGCAGGCTTCAGTGCTCTTTCTGGCCACAGGCACACCCACCTGCCCAGGGCACACCACGTACACACAAACAGCCTGAGACCCCCAAAGGCTTGCTCTCCCCCCTTTCCTATGGGGTAGGGAGGGCACTGGAGCCCCCTTGTATGCAACTGCAGATGTTTGACTGAGTGGGTTAATGAAGACGGGTGTCAGTGTTCTTCCTGAAATGAAGGGGATCCCCAAAGGCATCGTCCACAAGCAGCTTCACAGACAGCGCTGTCAACAGGGCTCAGTAACAGTGAGGCAGAAAAGCAAATTTGCAGCCCAAGTTGAGAGTTTTGAGGAGAGAGATGACGTGGCTTCTAGAGGCCAAATGGAAGGTCAGCTAGTAGATCCTGATGGACAGGCGCTGGGACACGTCCGGGTTTGGGTGTCTGCATGCGTGCTGTCCTGTCTGGAAGGCGCTTTGTGGGTGCCACGTGATCCTGCGTGTTTGGGTGTGTTCTGCTCCCTGCACTTTGTTTTGTGTAGCAAAAAACACCGGGCGTCCTGTCTCGCTCAGTCTTTGCAGCGTGTTGTCAGTTCCGCTTCAGAATGTGTGGCTCTGTCAGTGCGCGTCTCTGTGTTTACGTGCAGGCGGATACGTAAGCGTGCTTCCGAGTTCCCGCTACCTTCTCGGGAGAGTGTAATTCCGTGTTGACTCAGGCTTGCATGGATGAAAGTTTCTACATCATGCCAGTTCCCCCGTGTTTCTGCCGTGCTCGGTGTTGTGCACACCACAGTCTTTCATTTAAGTTGGTTGCATTGCATTGGATTTAGTTTCCTGCTGGTTTCTGTATCAGGTTGTGTGTCTCTGCCAAAGGTCATTGGGAGAAATCGAGGTCAGAGTTCAGATCAGAAAGGGTTCCCATCTTTTTTTTTTTTTTTTTTTTTTGAGTCAGTGGGTTCCATGGGGTGGTGTCTTAGACTTCCAGCTCTTACCCTGGCGGACAGAAAGGGTGTGGCTGGGCTGGAATTCAGAAGAAAACCGATCTACCCTGAACTTTTCCTCTCTCTACTCCCTTCTTTTCTTTGCAGATTCCTATTGAGAACCCACTGCAGTTACCACAATGGGCAGCAAAACTTTGCCAGCGCCGGTGCCCATCCACCCTTCCCTACAGCTCACCAACTACTCCTTTCTTCAGGCAGTAAACGGCCTGCCCACGGTGCCCTCGGACCACCTGCCCAACCTGTACGGTTTCAGCGCTCTGCATGCCGTACACCTGCACCAGTGGACGCTGGGCTACCCCGCCATGCACTTGCCACGATCCTCTTTCTCCAAAGTGCCCGGAGCCGTGTCCAACCTGGTGGACGCGCGCTTCCAGCTGCCTGCGTTTCCCTGGTTCCCCCATGTTATCCAGCCCAAGCCTGAGATCACCGCTGGAGGCAGCGGTCCCGCGGCACTCAAGACCAAGCCGCGCTTCGATTTTGCCAACCTGGCCTTGGCCGCCACGCAAGAAGATCCATCTAAGCTTGGCCGGGGGGAGGGTCCCGGCTCCCCTACAGGTGGGCTGGGTGCCCTCCTGGATGTGACCAAGCTGTCCCCAGAAAAGAAGCCCACGAGAGGACGCCTGCCTTCCAAAACCAAGAAGGAGTTCGTCTGCAAGTTCTGTGGTCGCCACTTCACGAAGTCCTACAACCTACTTATCCATGAGCGGACGCACACGGATGAGCGGCCCTACACTTGTGACATCTGCCACAAAGCCTTCCGGAGGCAAGACCACCTACGGGATCACAGGTGTGGCACTGCAGGTGGCCCTAGAGAGAGAGTTGCCTTTGGGCCTCTGTCCTTACTATCCTCCTCCCTAATGGGAAGTCTCTTGAGACTCCCTACGGGCTCCAAGCTCCCTAGCTTCTGGGAGTTAACCTAAAATCGTGAAGAAAACCATACCAAGCTCAGGGATCAATTCTTGGTGCATGGGCGGAGAGAAGAGGGAATAAATAGGGCCTAAGACTAAGTAAGGTCTTCATGAGCTGTGGACAAGCATACTTGAGTTCCTTACCTCTCCCTGCACCTGCAGCTCTGTCCAATAGAAATTCCCGGGATACTGGAGAGTGGCAGGTGACACAGGTGACAACTCAGCACTTGAAATGTGAAACGAGTGTGATTAACAAACTAACTTTTAAGTTCTACTTCATTTTCATGTTAAGAGCCACGTGTGGCTAGTGGCTACCATCTCGGACAGTCAGCTTCAGCGAGGTGTCCACCCCAGACCCCCTCACTCACCCTCTGTGTTGACCCAGCCTTATAAGGAGGCCTGCTGGCTGCTCCTCAGGAAGGCAGGCCCTTTGCCTGGCTGAGCCTGTTGTAGATCAGAGATTGCCCAAGCCTCGCCTTCACCTCCCCGCTCCATCCACAAACTCAGTGTTTCGCCAGCTCCACACTGGGTACCCCACAACCCCCTTTCCTGTGAGGGCAAGTGCCTCGCGGCAGTGTGTGTGTGTGTGTGTGTGTGTGTGTGTGTGGCGGGGGTGGGGGATCTTGGGCAACCGTTTATAACATTGCATCATTTTGCAAGGATTAATTTTCTGTCTGTTTTCGCTCCCAGATATATCCACTCCAAAGAAAAGCCGTTCAAGTGTCAAGAATGCGGGAAAGGATTCTGCCAGTCCAGGACTCTCGCTGTCCACAAGACGCTACACTCACAGGTGAAGGAGCTCAAAACCTCCAAGATCAAATGCTAAGTAGAGCCTCCGGGCAACAGGACCCTGGGTCACGCCCACCCCTCCAACAGAGGGACCAGCAGCCGGAAGGCGACTCTGGCAGACCACCGGAAGGGCTCCCGGACCTTCCCTGGTCCCAATCACAGTCCCTTGGGTCCCGGGAGCACGCAGAACTCCGGAGCCCCGCCTGGGGTCGTGACTCGGCCGCCCGGGCGACTCCCCCAGGACGAGGCTAAAACTCTTGGCCAAAAGGCGGTACTCACGTGGCGGAAGGGAAACTGCATTTAAAAAAAAAAAAAAAAAGAAGAAGAAGAACGAAAGCTCCGCGGAGCCGCACCGGCGCCTCTCCCAGAAGTATTACTTTTCCTATTGTTATTTTATACGTTTTCTTTATTATTTTTTTTCTTTGACCATATAAGCTTGTAACTCTGACTGCAGAGAAAAAGGGGAGAGGAAAAGAAGTTTTGCGCGCTCGCAGCTTCCAGCCCCCTCCCTCTTCGCCCCATTCCCACCCCCGGGAGCCTGCAAAAGTGTAATCCGTGTATCTGCTTCAGCCACCCGGCCCTCGGACCAACCGCGGGGTTCTGGCAGCGCCCGCTCCCAGCTCCTGCCCCGCAGCCGCAGCCCGCGGAGGGCTCCGGGACTCGGCCGGCAGGGGCGGGGACCGCCGCTCCCAGCGCTGGAAGGGGCCTGGCCTCCGGCTCCCCCTGCTGCGTCGCCGGTTGCCGTGAGCGAGCTGCCGGCCAGGAGCAGGGCGGTGTATTGCGATTGGCACTTTATGCTGACCATCGGTAACGGACATTTATCACTGGAGTTTTTAAAAATATGAAATAAACGGTTATTTTACAGGCATTGCAGAATGGATGATTTCGTCCCAGGCGCAGGAAACCGGGCGCGACCTTTCTTTGAGATAAGCAGGTTTCTGCGCAGACGCCAGCCTCCACTGCCCGAACCTGCGCCTTCCCGGGGCCACAGGGGTGGGGTGGGTGGAGCAACGCCCTCCGCCCCAGTGCTGGTCTGCCTCGGGCCCCATCCCGTCTCCACTCGCTTACTTTCCTCCTCCAGTTTGGTCTTAGGGTCTCAGTTTCCCCACTGCTTATCTCCAAAGGGTTTCGACTTTACAAAGCAGCTGAGCCTTCCGTCATTGTATATTGGCGGTGACAGTTCTCAACATCTCCAGGGGCCGGGGTCGCCTAGGGTCCACTAAGGGAACAACAGAATGTCACCCTCCTTCCTAACCACCCCTATCACTAGCCTCTTGCTACTGCTTTAGGGAAGGGCGCGCCCACAAAGACAGCCTCGAACTAGTACTGTTCGTCCCCAGGGCCCCAATACTTGGCTACAAATATATAATCACTGCTGTCTTCCCAAAGACCCAAACCTACATCCCTCCCCCTTAGGAGTCCCCAGACAGAATTCCACGCCCGCGAAGAATCCCTACAGTTTTCAAGCCTTGTCAGGAATGGCGGGGGCGGGCGCCCTGGGAGGCCCGGGAAGTTCAGGAGAAATCTGAGTCCGCCCTCTACTAGTTGAACCTTCCCGGGGGCGTCTAGTTTCCCACAATTAGAGGTCAGGCCGCGGGGGCGGGGGGCGGGGGGGCGCCCCTTTGCTAGGGCGGGGCTCCCCCAGCTCTAGTGCCCGGCCGCTGGGCAGCGCCCGCTGGGGTGCCCACAGCCTTTCCCAGGCCGAGTGCAACCTCCCGGGCTACTAGTGACCAGCGCTCAGGGGTCGCAAGGATTGCGGTGTCGAGCTTCCCAGTAATATGACCCCCCAATCCCTGCCTCCGGCGGGGGGCCCGTGCCACAAGTGGCCCGGGGCTGTCCTAGTTAAAACGCACTAGCATCTCACCGCGCCCTCCCCACCTCTGCTGGCATTGCCTCTGGGCTCTGTGCAGGATAGAACTCCGTGGTTCGAGAGCCCAACTTGTCCCTCTGGCCTCAGCCCGTCCAGCGCAGAGGATCCCTGCCCTCTGCTTTTGGAGTCACGCTGCCCCCTGCTGGACAGGCCTGGATGGGCGATCCGGTACTCTGCTGCCCAGCCCAGAACCTAGAGTGACTCGCCACCGCAGCTCCTTTCAGCCACTCCTACAGATCGAAATCTTCTGGACTGGTCCCAAGACCCCTGGCGAAGGAGGGATGGGGCGCTGTGGGGTCTGGATCGGCATGTAGGAGCTCGGCTAGTCGGGCAAGATCCGAATCCCTCTTCCACCCGGTCCATAAGGACTCATCCCAGGAGAGAATGGAGCCCAGGTTCCAGAGAACTGTGACCTCGGGGTGCATGGAGAGGTTTAGTCAGCGGGTTTGGGTTTCCAGGGCTTGGGCCCAGCCAGCGAAGGCAGTGGTGTGGTCTGCTCTTGGCCATGGCTTGTGATAAGGCTGATGGCAGGAGCCACCGCAGCGCCTTTACTAGCCCCTGGGGATTGGGGGAAAGCGGTTGTTGCAAGACATCCAGAGTGCGTGGATACACACACACACACACACACACACACACAGCCACTATGGGCAAATCTGAGGACCTGCGAGAACCCCCCCCCTCCCCACTTTGCTCTTTCTGGTCTTCCATCTTTCCCAGGGATTGACTACCGCTGCAGCCCACTCCTCCCCCACATTCTTCCACCTCCCATTCCCCTGGGGACACAGCGCCTCTGTGGTTAGCCTAGGCAAGGACGTTGCGGTAAAGGCTGTGAAATGGAGTGAGGGGAGGGCTCCTTCTGGCCTACCCTACTTCTGGTACCACATATCCCCACCCCTCCAACCCTAGGCCCTGCAAGGGGCTTTCAACGTCAAGTCTGCATCCTTGGAAGAATGGACTCCCAGCGCAGAGTTTTCCGGGGACAGGAGGGAGTGGGGCCAGGTGCTATTCAGAGACCCCAGCCCATTTACAACGCCTCTCTCTTGGCTTGCTTTGCCGACGATTGCTATCATGGTGGTGTACCCAGAAGCCACTTCTCAGCGTAGCTCTCCGCGGTCCATATTCACGGCAGTGATTGCATAGATTGCACAGAAACAGCAGCTGCAAGTGGAAGGGGGCAGACGAGGCTGCGGGCCACCAGACCCCACACAGACTATGATGACCCCCGCCCTCCACCGCGAGGTGGTTGGGCATTTTTCGCTACGGATCGCACGGAAAGGGCAATGAGATGATCAGAAATTTTGGGTGGGTTTTCTTGCCTGTCCATTCTGTAAGGGCTAATTCCCTCCCGAGCCCTACCCCCGGCTACATCCCTAGAGAGTCCCATTCGACGCCCCCCTCCCCCCACCTCCGCTGTGTCCGGGTGGATTTTCGGGAGCAAAGGAGGTCTGGACAGTTAGAGTTCAGCTGGGGTCCTTCCCAAAGCTGCTAGGCCTGCAGTTCTTGTGCGAGGCTGAGGTTGGAGGAGCTACCGGCTGGACTTCTCTGAAGGACGGGTAGAAGGCGCGAGAGATCCTGGGTGCAGCCTGGAGCTTTCCTGGGGCTCGCTCTGGGAAAAGCTTAGGAGCGACCCGGGGAGAGAGCAGCCCTGCAGGGGCTTCGCCCGGGTTGGAAGAAGTTCAGGTTTCACATCCTCCTCCTGGAATGGGGCTACGGGCACGAAGGGACGTTCTCCTGCGAACCACTGTGCTGCGGGACTCAGGGCTCCAACAGGGCCCTGGGGAGGAGGAGGGAGAAACGCAGTGAGACAGTCTAGGGCTTTTTGACGACACCTCAGCTCCAAGGAGTGGAACCAGTGATAGCACAGCCTCTCCTCTTCCCCCGGCCGACTCTTGCGGTCCCTGGAGTTGGCTGAAAGACGTCCCATCCCACCTCCCAGAGATCCAAGGGCATCCTCCCACCGACACAGTCACAGTGCACAAACTTCTGGAAAACGAGTCAGAGATTTGCAATGTGTCTCATTGACGTAGTTCTATGACGTCACAGACGGGCCCCCACGGCTCGGAGAGGTGACACCACGGCTCCCACATTTCCCGCCCCCCCTTCCCTGCGAGAACCCTGCGGGTAGAGGAGCCAAGACTGTGTCCTATCCCCACCGAGAGGATCCGCAGACCCCACGCGTTGGCAGCAGCCCCGAGTGAGACAGGGTGCGTGACAGCGTCGCCCTCCGGACGCCGGTGGCTTAGATCCACCTCCCTAAGCGCAGGCTTTCAGTGTACCAGCTGCCGGGGGGTGGAGAGGACCCTCCCAGCCCACCTGGCTCCGCCCCACCCAAGGCCTCCCCCGCCCACTGCGCAAGCTCCAGGCGCAGGCGCAGCAGGCACTCGCCGCCTAGAGGCGCGGGCACCGAATGGTGATGCTCCGCGGCGGACTGGGGGAACTGCTGCAGATTGTTGCGTGCTGCTTTCAGGGATCGCAAACTCGCGGTGACACTGGCCCGGCGGATGCATCCAGCCATCGGCGTATTTGAGCGATAGTGATGTTGGCGAGGAAGAGGCCAGCTCTGGGTTAAGGAGCGCTGGACAGCCTCTGGCGTCTCGAATCCTGCGCGGCCGGCGTCCGACCGTGGACCCTGGCGTTCGAACCCTCAGGGGCGCGGGGCGGGGGCCCTGCCTTAGATGAGCAAGCCCAGTGCGGCCCCAGCCTTGGGGGGCAGTGTCTGTGAGGCAGAAGTCTGCGCCCCCACCCAGGCGGAGCTCTTAGAGACACAGACCGGGTCACCTATGCCTCCCGTCCCGCCTGGTTTTCTGGGCCGCGGATAGAGCCAAACTTGTTGGACTCAGTTTGCATTATGTTTCAGATGAAGAGTTCTCTACGGACAGGAGATGTTAGGTAGGGGTCAAACCTTATGTCAACGGCAGGGGAAGAAGTAGAAGCCGTGTTTCCTGCCGGGCAAAGGGCCAGAAGACCCAGTTTTGGCTTTTCCTGCCACTTAAACTTTGGGCAAGTCCCTGCACTTCTGCGAGCCTCAGTTTTCTTTCTGTAATGGGGATAATACTATTCCCACCTACTTCATTAGTTGATGTGGAGGTCAAAGGCATACATATTTTCTCAATCATATTCACTACTTGAACCAAAAAACTGGGCCCTAATGTGTTACAGAACAACTTTGGCATTTATGAAGTGCCATGTAAAAGTATTATTAGAAATGTTTGCTCAGCATCTTGAAGTTGCCTGCCTCCCAGGCTGCCTTATTCCTAGGAGACTCTTCCCCTCATCTTCACTTTACATAACTCAGACATCTTGAAACGGGAATGAAGAAGGATGTCACCTGGGCTGGTGGTCTCCTTGAAACCTCCAGGAAAACTTGAAAGAAGCGTTTTTGAACTCCATTTGGATCGATGGATTAATCCGTTCACAGATTGTTATGTTTGGGTAAGAGAGGAAGTCAGGTGACTAAATGTAAGTGCTCTACTCAGCACTCCTTTGTGGCATATGTTTAGGGAGAAAGAAAAAACCCACCCTGATGTCGGTGTGGGGCGGGGGCGGGGCCTATGCATGGGGCAACTAGGACTGCATAGGTAGTAGGGGGCTTTCACTCTGCAAACACCAGCCTGCCTCTGTGAGAGACCCCCACTATAACGTCCTTTGGGCTGTGCTTTGGCTTTTGCTAGGACCTCCTAGCCTAAAGAAAAGTTGGTCACCCAATGCTGGTACATGGATACATCCTCAGGAATTTGCCTCCTGCTCCGGCGGCCACCTGGGCCTTGGCTACCTGCTGACATTCTTGGCCAGTTTTTCCTGTGATGAGAATATAGAAGTACTAACCCAGAAGAGTGGGATGGATGGATGGGTGAATGGGTTGAGAGTTTTGTTTCTCTTTTCCAAACACTGAGCTGGCTCTTAGTAGCTCAGCCATCTCTGGGGAGGTATAAAGAATAATTAATTTCTTTTCAGTGTTTGGTTAGATTGAACTCTTTTGCTAGCTAGATAAGATAAGGAGTTTTATCATGACAAGGGCAAGGATGGATTGCTTTTTGTCACTTTCAGGAGTGGGTACCATTTGGAGCCTGCAGGTAGATTGTGGCATGAGATGAAGAACTTTACAGGAGACGTGGAAGGAAGCTAGAGGAGCTGGGCAGGAGGGGCTACATCCTTTACTTCTCAAAGAACCAGTGAGGCAATAGGAGCTTCCAGAGATTTCGGGCCTTGGCTTAAATGATGAGATTTACTTGTGAGACTGGTTTACTTCTTATTAACCTGGGTCAAGAGTTGAGCATCTTTGTGCAGCCAGATTTCAGAACACCGTTCGGATCTCCCAGCATGCACAGCTCCTCCTGCAGGTCTGCGGTGGGCCGAGACCCAGAGCAGTTGGGACGCTGCAGCTCCCAGGGACAGCCCGTGTGGCCTTGTCACTGGAGAGAGGAGCCAACACTGAAATAATGAGCAGAGACTCTATGGTGGGTGGGGTGCCATAAGACCCATCTTTTTAATTATAGGGTTTGTATCTTCTAAATTCTTTCAGATTTTTAAATGTCTTTGTCTATTGCTGACTTTGGTACCTCAGTGTGTTAAAAACTCCCACCATGATGGTAATTTTACTATTATACATACACACATGTAAAATATGCTATATATTTATTCCAAAATATATATTCCCTATATATATATATGCCAAAATTTATTTGGCTTATTGCCACCATCACCACACTTCTAACCGTTCCCGTGCTAACCATTCAGCTGCTTACATAAGTGGCATTACCGTTATCAAGTCCTTGAACTTGAGGTAGCTGCTGGGGAAACCAGGTTATGCAGGAGCCCAGCCTCAATGTGTTCAGGTTTGTGCCTCCTTGACAACACATGGTGCTCGTGGGGGACTCCTCAGTGTGTTGGTGGTGACAGTGGCGGTGGCTGGCACTTTACCACCATAGGACAAGCATGAGGTGCCACTAGATCTTCTCCAGCCAGGAAGCCAGGCAAGCTTCTCCCCTGGCAAATACGTTTTATTTTAATTATTTTAAGCACGTGTTTAATGGGCTCAGGAGGACTGGGAGGGCATTGGGTTGCGACATGTTCCCTCAGCTCTCCCTCATTATTCTAATTTAAGTATTTCCAGACATTCATAAAAATTAAAAGAATTTTATAGTAAACACTGAGTTACCCACCACCTAGATTCTACAATTAATATTTTACTATTCTTGGTTTATCACAAATCTGTCTATCTCAATCCATCCCTCCCAACTTTTTAAAAGTGAAAGTTTGTAAACATACAGAATAATGGAAAGAATAGTACAATGAATGCCCTCTTATTTTCCTCTTAGAGTCAACAGTTGACAGTATTTTGTTATATTTGTTTCTCTCTTACTGTCTTTCTCCCTGAAGCATTTGAAGGAGTTAGTTTCGGACTTCACTATAGTTCCTCCCGACATGCTTCAGCATATATCTTTAGGATGCATTATTTTATACAACCACAAGATTGTTATCACACTGTAGAAAATTAATCAGAGATTTTCACATTGTGTTTGTGTCTTTAGCATCTTTTAATCCAGAACAGTTTCTGTATACTTTTGAAAAACTTCTCATTTTGAAATAACTACAGATTTACAGGAAGTTACAAAGAGAGCACAAAGAGTTTCCATGTACCCTTCACCCAGCTTTTCATAGTGTTTACATTTTGCATAATGATAATCCAATATCATAATCAGAAAATTGATACTGGTACAATATGTTTGTATAGTTTTATGCTATTTTGTAAATAAAAACAGCAATAGGAATAGGCAGATTTTTATAACCACCACCATAATCAAGATTCAGAACTATATTATCACCACAAAGATCTACTGTTGTCAACATTTTAACAGTTTGAGTGAAGTGTAGAGAACTTACCTCCTGTTATGGACTAAAATATTTGTGTCCCCCCAACATCCCTACCTTGGAGTTCTAACTTCTAAGGTGAAGGTGTTAGGAGGTGGGGTTTTGGGGAGGTAATTAGGTTATGAGGGTTGGACCCCTAATGAATGGTATTGTTGCCCTTATAGGAAGAGTCAGGAGAGAACTTGCTTCTTCCCTTTCTGCTCTCTACCAAGTTGGGAAATAGCAGGAAGATCGCCGTCTACAACCCAGGAAGACAGCCCTCACCAGACAATGGATCTGCTGGCAACTTGATCTTGGAGTTCCAGTCTCTAGAAATGTGAGAAGTACATGTCTGTTGTTTATGCCAATGAGTCTCTGGTATTGTTGTAGCAGCCTGAGCTGGCCAAGGCAGCTTCTTTTCATCCCTTGCATCTTGCCCACCTGTGACATCATAGTCTTAAATATTTCCTTTACATACAGCGAAGACCCAGGTCAGACAACTCCATGCTTTTGGCCTTGACTGTAAAGCATAACTTAGACAACTCGAGAGGGAGAGTCTACTGCATGAGCCATGGTTTTGCTTTTTCCATTGTTCTTTCCTTCTTCATGTTCCAGGTTTCCTTTTTTATTATTTCCTTTCTATTTTGAGAACTTTTTCTTAAGCCATTATTTTAGGGCAGGTTTGGTGGTAAAAAATTCTCTTAATTTTTCTTCATTTGACAATATTTTTATCTTCCCTTCATTCTGAAAGGATAATTTCACCAGGTACAGTGTTCTGGGTTGACGGTTCTTTCTTTTCAGCGCTTGAAAAATGTTGTGCTACCTCCACTGGCTTCCATGGTTTTTGATGAAAAATCTGCTGTCATTTGAATTGTTTTCCTCTATATGTAAGCTGTCATTTCTATTGCTGCTTTCAAGATATTTTCTTTGTCTTTAATTATTTAATTTTCAGAAGTTTTTAAAAAAGATTTTATTTATTTTAGACAGAGGGGAAGGGAGGGAGGAAGAGAGGGATAGATACATCAATGTATGGTTGCCTCTCACAAGCCCCCTACTGGGGACCTGGCCTGCAACCCAGGCATGTGCCCTGACCAGAAATTGAACTGGTGACCCTTTGGTTCACAGGCCAGCACTCAGTCCACTGAGCCACATCAGCCAGGGCAATTTTCAGAAGCTTGATTTGATGATTCTTGGTATGGATTTCTTTGGTTTTATTCTTCTGGGGATTTGCTCAGATTTTTAAATCTATAGATTTCTGCCTTTTTCAATACTTAAACAATTTTAAGCCATTAGTTCTTTTCCATATTTGGAAAAAGTGTACCCATGATTTCTCCTAAAATATTTCTAACCCTACTCTTTTTCTTCTCTATTTCTTTGACTTCAGTGACATAAGTATTACAACTGTCATTTACGTCCCACAGGTATTTGAGGTTCTGTTTATTGATTTTTTCAGTCTGTTTTTCCCTTTGTTGTTTAGTTTGGGTAATTGTTTTAGCTTCCAGTTTAGTTATTCTTTCCTGTATCCTCTCCATTCTGCTTTTGAGGTTTTTAAAAAATTTCAGTAATTGTATTTTTTTTTTAAATTCTAAAAATCTCCATATGGCTTTTCTTCCTATCTTCCATTTTTTTTTGGCTAAGATTTTCTACTTTTTGTTCAAGGTTTCCTAATTGCTCACTGAAGCATTTTTATGATAGCAGCTGTAAAATTCTTGTGGATAATCCCAACATCTGTGTCATCTTGATGTTGATGCCTGTTGATTATCTTTTCTCTTTCAAGTTGAGATTTTCCCAGTTCTTGGCCTGCCATTTGATGTCCTATTGTATCCCTGAAGTTTTTGGTATTATGCTATGAGACTCTGGATCTTATTTAGATCTGTTTCAGTAAGCCTCCTCTGACTTGCTGTGCTGGTTAGGGAAGAAGGAAGTGCTGCTTTGCTACTACCATGTGGGGGTGAATGTCCAGGCTCCCCACTTGGCCTCCCTTGACATCCTTGGAGGAGAGGGGTGCTGCATGACTGCTCAGCGGAGGTAAGGCTTCAGACTGCCCCTGCACCCCCTGCCCAGGCCTGCACTGACACCTCCCAGGCTGGGAGGGGGAGGGTCTTTTTGTCGTTGTTGCTATGGCTCTGCATGGTTTCTACTGGTGCCTGGGGGAAGGCCTTGTTACCGCTGGGTGATGGTGTCCATTTGGTTCCCTGCTTACTCTTCTCTGATGGGCAGGAGAAGCAAGTTTTTAAAGCCAGACAAAGACAGCAGTCCAGGCTTCCCATTGAGGCTTTGCAGATTGGTGATCCATGGCTTTTTGAATCTCTGTTTTGTTGTGTAAGTGAACCGGTATTGGCCTTACAGAAAAATATAAACTAAGTGACAATTTTCTCCATGAATTCCTACCTCCTGAGATTGTTTCTCATTTTGTTTTTCTCAGGTGGTTCTGGGTTGTCACTCTAACGTATTGTGGTATCTTCAATTTTGTAAGGGAAAATGATCACTTTGTGTTTTGATGAAAAGAGCTTTGGAGTGTTCTTTTTTAAAATTATAACGTTATACAACTTCTATCTACTCTCCAAAGTTGACATGTAGGGTCACTGTGGACAAAAAAGAGTCATTGACACTTTCAGATTAGTTGCAACCTCTTGAGCTTTGACCGAGTAACATTGAGTCTTTTATTATTTTGTTTATGAAAAGAAAAACATCTAATATTTCTGGTGGTTGGGAGCATGGTTTTCTTGTTCACCCTACCCCCTTGTCTGGTTTTCAGATCATGATTTTAATATAAATTTGTCCATAGAATTTTAAGCCTCATTAAATTTTTGGCAATGGAATTTCAGGAATCTATCCAAAATTTCCTAAAGTATTAGGTTAGCTTCCTTCACTGTCAAAGTATTTCGGAAATGGGTAGATTTTTTCCTCTTCTAAAATAGTACCTTGTAGATTTCTCAGCCTTATCTTAGTCAAATATATATAATTATTGAAGCAAAAACTTCTCTTCAGTTAATATTAGTTACTGGTAATGATGTGACTTACCCCAGTGTATAGGTGAAGTGTGGACATCATACAAACTGAGAGAACATTTCTTGCTTTTCCCAGATATATGCTGTGACAATACAACATGTTTTTCAGTAAGTCTGGGCAGACTGAAGTAGGTCACGGGGGTAAGAGGAGCTATGAATCAGAAGACATCTGTCTCAGCTCAAGCTTCTTTGCTGAACTTTGCTGGGTCACCTCAGTGAAGTCCTATAGCATCTCAGGGCATCAACTTCCTTACCTGCCACTTAGACCAAAAATACTTCTCCCTTCTTACAGCTTTTTAATTAAAAGTTTAAACTTGTACCATACATGTAGATAATGTTACTGAATACTACCCACTTCTTTTTATTTCATCTTTTGAAAGTGTCTGCAGAGGCTCCCAGCTTTTCAGCTGCTTTTGGTCTCAAAAATGTCTTCGAAAAAAAGAGAATGAAAGAATGCTTAGGGTAGCAATACAAAACATTTCAGACTTCATTTTCAGGGTTGGCCATCTCCGTTTTTGCTACACGTAAGAGCTGAGTTAATGTTTCCCTCCGGGATGCTCTGGTTCTGTAGCTGTCAGGCGGCTGGTGAGGTCACCAGGCGGATGCAGGCAGAAGCCTTGCGCACGGTTTCCAGGACCGTGTGGCAGCCATGCATGGGTCGAAAGAGCCGTGATTAGAAAATCAATCTCACATTTAGGAAATAATGCTGACGCGTGTGAATGTTCTGACTCGTCCCAGAAGCGCAATAAAAGTAAACCAACCGCCCTCAAAATGAGAACGATTACAAAAACACCAATTTTGAGATCATGAACACAAAGGTTTGAATCGTAAATATTTACTTCTAGAGAAACAATGAAGGCAAACTCACTACACATTTCAGAGGAAGAGGGCTTCGGGGCTAGACAGAGCACACCAACCACACTGCCGGGCTAGCATGGGGATTTCTGCGGAAGGCCCCCTGCCGGGGACAAGAAACCCTTCCGCCGCCCCGGGGTGGGCAGGATCTCTCCCTCTGGCTTTGGACTGGTTCTCAGATGTGGCAAGGACCTCACAAAGACTCCCTGCAGGTTTTATCTTCTGTTCATACTCTGCAGAATGGGACATCAGGGAGTGAACCCGAGCTGGGTATTATGTGGACTGCAGCAGTGGATGTGATGTTCAGGTCATTCCCCACCTGGCTGCAAAGCACCGTTTTGACTGGCAGAAGAAGTGCAAAGCAAGGTTTGGTTTCCTTTGTGTGTCTAATACAGTCTCCTTCCCTGCCATATCAATGGCTTTGAGCAGCACAATAGGGACGGGCCGAGAGGGCATGGAAGGGTCAGTTAGTGCAGCCTCTGAGGAAGCCAGGTGAGATGCTTTCTATCCTTTCCAGCTTGCTGGCATCCTTGCTCTCCACAATGGGGTGATTGTCCTCAGAGGCTTGGCTGGCACCAGGCCCTCTGAGGTGCCCAGAAAGCCACTGTATAACTGTGCAGCCGGGAAGCTGGGTGCGGAGCTGGCCATGAGCCTCGTGGGGCCCTTGGGGCATGCTTCCTTCTGGCCTGGCAGGCATGTCTGTAGGTGCTGAACAGAAACTGCCTTACTTGAAAAGTACTGCTGTTGGCAGGGTGATTTCAGAGACACCTACGAGAGTCCCCCTCCCTTTGCAAACAAATCCCTACCTGCTCTCCAGGGGCCTGGACTCCCTCACTTTCTCATGAGAACCCTCCATTCCTGAAGGGGAGCTGAGGTTTAGAACGCAGACCTAGCGGGAGAAGATACTCTATGGCCACCCTTTATGGAGTTCTTACCATATACAAAACACGTACTTACCATATACAAAACACTATACCAAGAGATTGACACCACAGATGCTCTTCTTTTTTATTTGAGGAAATAGAGGCTCAGAAGTGTACATTTGCACAAGGTGAAAAATATGCCGTAGAACCAGCCTTCAAATCCAGATTCTTCAGGCTCCAAAGCCTGTGACTCACGGGGCCCTGGACTGCCGCCCTGTAACCTCTAAGGGAGAGGCATGGAGGGGAGGCCCTGCCCGGGAGCAGGAGGGGTGCTGGGCTTTAACCCTTCCTGGGGAGGGAGGGAGCAGCTAAGTCCTATGGGCTGAGGAAGCATTGGGCCTCCCAAGGGGTGGTGAGCGCAGACCCAGGAATGATGGAGGCTGGGGTCCTAGCCTCCACCAGACACCTCCTCCTGCTGCATGGGGCCACTTGCCAAGATATGTCATTCAGGGCGGAGGCCCTCTGGGAGCAGGGAGCCGGGAGCAGGGCTGTGTGGCTGGCCCCTGCCTGCACCGGGGCTCTCATGCCTTTCTTCCATCAGGAGAGGGTGCAGCTGTGTGACAGGGCAGTGTGGTCACTAAGAAGTTCCTCCACATTTCTGTCCGTCCCACCAGCTAGAGTATAAGCTTGTGAGCCTGCACGGCGTTGCAGCACCTCAGCTGGCGCATTGTCAGGGCCGATGGCAGCGTGGAGCATGCGGCCTCAGATGGGTCTCTGGGAGCTCTTGTGATGTGACATGGCTGAGACTTCACACTGCCCTTCAGAGGGTCCCCTTGCAGTGGAGGCGCCCACCGCACCCAGCTGGAGAAGGTGGTCCGAGCAAGGTCACCCTGCCCAGATCCTCTCATCTCCGCAGCCTGGCCTGGAGAGCTCCCCCCCACTGTGCTGCTACGGCAACCTCAGTGATCGCACGTCTGACAGCGTTACACCATCCGCTCACTTGCAGGCTGCTCGGGGACAGGGGCCAGTTCCGCATGTCCCAGCATTCCCAGCGTCTTTTGTGGCACCTGGGCCTGAGGAGATGTTCCCAGCTAAGCAGGACCCCAGAGAACAGCCT
The DNA here is from genome assembly GCA_004027475.1 of Anoura caudifer. Classification (NCBI taxonomy): domain Eukaryota; kingdom Metazoa; phylum Chordata; class Mammalia; order Chiroptera; family Phyllostomidae; genus Anoura; species Anoura caudifer. The sequence continues at coordinate 80,226 of PVKU01005938.1, forward strand.
TGGCCCGGTTGCAGGGATGAGGAAAGCTTCCTGGGATGCAGGGAAAGAAGGTAACTGGTTAGCTAGCTGTCCTGGGACAAGCCTCCCGATCACTTGCGTGGCAAACGGTGTGTGAACTGGAGGAGCAGGAGCTGTCGGCAGCCTCCTGGGCCCCGGCGGCTCCAGTGAGTCAGCAGGGCCACTGGACCGGGCTTTTCTAGAAAAGGGAATAGCAGCCTCGCTTTGGGGCAAATCCTATACTGCTGTTCCCCCACAAATAATTGTGATCTGCCAGCATGAAGGCTGTACCTTTTATTTTCATTTTACCTTGTATATAAAGTGAAACATTTAAAATGGACCCCCTGAAAATTTAGAAGCAAATAAAGCGATCCTGCTAATTTAATGAAGACGAAGCTGTAAATGTGGGTTTTATGAAGTGTCAACCGCTCGCTGAGGAACTTGGTGGGGCGAGGGGAGGGCGGGGAAGGGCCGAGCTATGAACCAGCCCCAGAGGCCAGAACTTTCCCTAGTTTTCTGTAGCACGCAGGGTCTCTGAAGTGGGGGGTGGAGGGGAGCTCTGCTGTTAAGGAATGATCCAGAAACCTGATCCCTGCGAGTTCTCCCTTCACCTTGCCTTGTTTCCTTCCTCCGTGATGAGACTCAGGGGATGACAGGCCGTCAGAAACACTCTTCCGTCGGGGTTGGTGACCATCTCCCTCTGGTACCTCTGTGCCAAGGGGTCCCTACTGAGGACGGTGCCCTCTGTGGTATGCGGCCTATCTGCAGAGCCGGTCAGAATGCAGCGGAGGGAGGGGCCGGCTGTCCACCCGGGGTCCTTTCAGTAATCCCCTTGTCACAGCCACCTCGGAAGGCTGCTTGCTCTGACAGAAGGGATGTGATGGGCAGCCTGTCAAATAGATTGTGAGTGCATTAGCAGGATTAGCAGAGAAGGCTAATATTGCAGCGTTTCCAAAGTTCATTCACAGCAGCTGAGACAGGGCTGCTCGGCTGCCAAATGGGGCAGGCGCACGCAGGCTTCAGAATTAATGTCACGTCTGGGACCAGCCCTGAAGTGGTCAGAGGCACAACAGTCCCATTGTGTTTGACTTGTGTTTGTGTATCTGTCCTCCACAACAGAGCTTAATTTATAATATCCGTATAAAGATGCTGTCTAAGTGTTCTCTCCCATCTTATTGATAAACTAGCTGAAATGCTTTAGCAGCTCCCCGAAACTAGATGCTCTGTTCTTGGCATTTGTTGAAGTATTGCTGATTTTATGCCTGCTTGTTAAAATAATATACCCTCATTTTGGAAATATTGGATCAGAAAAGTATAAGGGAGAAATTTTAAATAATCCTTTTACCAGATATTACCTCGAATGGCATTTTGATGTATTTTCATGCAGTCTTTCTTCTATGCACACAGAACAAATTTGTGATTATATTGCATATTTTATTTTGTTTTCTCTTTAAGAACACATAAACATTTTGTGCTTTTAAAAAATAAAGCGTAAATATTTCCCAATCTTCTTGTACTTTTCATGAAAACATCTATGAGATTCTTTAGGTAAATAGATTTGTGTTAGTTTTCTATTGATGTTAAACATATTACCACCAACTCAGCAACTGAGAAACGACTTATTCATCAGCTCCCATCAGCTCCCTGACCTTCTGGAGGTCAGGAGTCTTGCACAGCATGGCGGGGTGTCTGCTGAGGCCTCATGAGGCCAAAATCAGCGTGTCAGCTAGGATAGGTGCTGCTCCGGGGGCTCTGGGAAGGGTCACGGCCAAGCTCATTCATGTTGGCAGAATTCAGTTTTCAGAATCCAGGCTGAGCTTCTCGTCCTTGCTGGTTGTTAGCGGGGACTACTCCTAGCATCTGGAGGCTGCCTGTCTTCCTTGACACGTGGCCCCTCGCTCTGCAAGCCAGCTCTGATGCACTGGAACCCTTCTTGCGTTTGGCATCTCTGGCTGTGTCTTCTGTGATCAACCGGAGAAAAACTTTCCTCTTCTGAAGAGCTCATGTGATCAGGTCAGGCCCACCTGCATAATATCCCTTGGTTGTGGGCCTCGAACCAAAGCAGATGACACAGGTGCAGTTATTTCAGCAAAGACTGGAAAATCTGGCTGGGCTGTGGGGCCGGGGCACTATGCCAGGTTTGACGGCTAACTTCTGCAGATAGGAGAACAGGGACACAAATATCCTGGTGTCGAGGCCATGCCTGAAATTTCCTGGTGCGAAATCCTTTGTTCGAGCCTTGGCTAGTGGTCCCCAGCCTCAGCAAGCTGGGTGCCACAGACAAAGGGCAGAGAGAGCTGAGGCTACTCCATCAAGAGGTCATGGAAGCTGTGTCCAGGCATCGTGTTGGGAAACCGGGCTTCCCCCTGCCATCTCTCCGTATTGCGTGAGGGCAATGAGGATAATTGCTTTTGCTGTTGACTTACATTTGCACAGTTCTTTTTAATCAGGAGAGTGATTTCACAGCTTATGGTCTCCTTTAATTTTTGCATGAATTCTCCGAAGTTGAAACTCCTATTTCCTTTTAAGTACGGTGAAGTTAAGTATTATGACTAAGTAATAGAGTAACTGCCAACATACTAAACAGTAGATACCATTACATATTGTAATTTTACAGATGAGGAAATCGAAGTTAAGAAAGGTTAAGTGATTTGTCTAATGGTGCTTTGTAAGCTGTGGAACTGGGAGCAGGACTCAGGTCTGTGTCTTTCCTGGTTTTGTACAATGTCCCCAACACCATGTTATCAAATTGGCCAGTAACTTGGACCTGCCTAGTCAAGGTCAGCATGGGCATAGCTGACATCTACCCTTTATTCCTGGAGGACACATTTGCCGAGTAAAGTATTTTTGGTTGGCAGGTTTTTTTCTTCCAGCACTTTGAATACATGATCACACTTTCGCCCGACCTACTAGGTTTCTGCTGAGAAATCCCCTGGTAAGCCTATGGGGATTCCCTTGTATGTGAGGAATTCTTTTTTCTCTTGTTTTAAAATCATCTCTTTGTCTTTGATTTTTTAATCTTTTTTATAAACAAATTTTTTATTGTTATTCTATTACCGTTGTCCCGATTTCCTCCGCTTTGTCCTCCTCCACCCACTCCCACAGTCCATCCCCTCCCCACTCCATCCCCTCCCCACTGTCCAGGTCCGTGGGTCGTTCACGCACGTTCTTTGACTAGCGCCTTCCCTTTCTTCTCACCATTATGTCTCTGATTTTAGACAGTTTCATTATAACGTGCCTTGAAGAAGACCTTTTTGTGTTGAAATTATATGGAGACCTGCTTCATGCACGTAGATGTCCAAGCTTTCCCCAGTTTGGGGAAGTTTTTAGCCAGCCATTATTTCTTTAAATAAGCTTCTTGTTCTTTTCTGTCTCTCTTCTGGGACTCCAAAAATGCATGACTGTTTCTTTTATCCCACAGTTCATGTAGGCTTTCCTCGGTCTTTCTTACTGTTTTTTATTTTCTTACTGTTTTTTCTTTGTTTTCCTCTTACTGAATAATTTGAGAAGATCTGTCTTCTACCTTAAAGATGATTTCTCCTACTCAATTCATTTGCTGTTGATGCTTTTTGTTGCACTTTAATTTTATTCTTCGTATTCTTTAGCTCCAGAAAGTTCTGTTTGCTATTTTTAATTATTTCTAGCTCTTTGTTAAACTTCTCATTTTATTGAAAGTTTAATTGATGTTGTTGAGTCATCTTTCTGTGTTATCTTGTAGTTCACTGAGCTTCCTTAAAATGGCTATTTTGTGTGTTTTTTTTTTAATTTTGTATTTTGTATTGGGCAAATCTCGGATCTCCACTTCTGTGCAGTTGGTTACTGGAAAATTATTGTTTTCCTTTGGCTGTATCGTGTTTCCTTGATTGTTTCATTCTTTTCTTTTTAAGTTTAGCGCTGCTGTCTTCAGGTTTGAGGCAGCAGCCACCTCCTCCAGTCTGTACCGACTGACTTCGGGAGAGAACTGCCTTCCTTCCTTGCTAGGAATTCTGAGGCCTTCTCAGACCTTTTCTATTGATGCTTCTGCCCCACACTTCTTGTTTCCTTTTGAACATGAATTCTTAAGATTGTACACCTTCTGTCAACCCTGCAAAGGCAGGCTTGGTGCTGACAGCCTCCCATTGCTTTCCCTAGGACCGTGCTGAATGCTCACGTTTGTGTGCTTTCTTATGGTCCTGCGGAGTTGGTTGGGCTAGCTTTGTGCATGCACTCACTAATTGCCTGCGAAGGCTTGTACTTGCTGCCCTCGGGGGTGACCTCAGGGAGCTGGCCAGAGGGCGGGGCCTGTGTGGTTGAGGTTGCAGAACACTGGGCCATCAGACTAGTTGGTAGGGTTCCTCGGCAGGTTTTCCAGGGACTCAGGGGTGGGCTTCCTGATGGAATCGGCAGCACGGTTTGTGGGATCTGCCCCTTTGGTGCTCTCCAAGAGCCTGGCTGCTGTTTTCCCAGCTGCTTCCCACTCCCTGGTCATGCAGCACACTCCAGTATTCTGAGTGGGGTGAGAAAGGACTGGGTCTCCTTGATGGCGCCCCACGCAGCTGGAGAAGCCGAGCACTTGCTCACATAATCTCTCTCTCCCTTGTGGAGAGATCACAGGCCAAGGCTTCTCTTGGCACCGAGCCACCTTGGGGAAGGGCTAACATAAGTAAAGTGAAACCATTCCTGTAACTCTCTTTAATGCAGCTAATCTCAGGTTTTATTTTGCTCCAATGGTGTGCTGGGACTTCTCCACTGGACCCTTGGACTTCCACAGAGGCACTGTCACCCCTGAGGGATTGTTTAATTGGTATTCTTCAGTGGGGGGGAATGCTAGAAAATCTCTATTCTGCCATGTTGATGATGTCACTCTTCTCAATGATTATTTCTTGAGCACGTATACGCCAGGCACTGTTCTAGGCCCTGGAGTTAGAGCCACATGAGATGAAGTCCTCGTGGGGTTTGTCTTCTAGAATTGCGTCAGTTTCATTCTTGTAAAGTGGGAGTAAGAAACGTGTATGCCTAATTAGGCTGTGAAGAGTAAATAAAATCACTCCCATAATAAGCTTGGCTGAGTGCCAGCCACATCATAATGCTGAATGAGTATCAGCTATTTATGTAGAGACCATACGCAGCGGGCAGTGAGCCTACGCCTTGTCTCCTTTGGAACTGCGGTTCTCTGACACGGGGAAGGCGTGCTGGACAGTCCAGGGGAGGGTGGAAGTCTAGAGTCTTGGAAGCCTGCCTTTTCCAGGTCTGGGACTGAAACACAGGGCTGGGGTACATGGTGTCGTGAGGATAGTGGCAGGGCCTCCCGAAGAACAAGGTCTGGAGGCCACGCACCAACTGCCTCCATTCCTCCCACTTACGTACGCCTCTCTGCTCTGGCCGCCCAGAGCTGAGGCCGGAGGTGAGGGTTCTGCCCTGCAAAGCAGAGAATCAGAGAGGACCCGAAGCAATGTAATATGAGTTACAGGGTGTGGAGGGCATTGCTGTTGTCCATTTTGGTTTGCCTAAATGGCTCACTGTGTCAGATGCCTGTCTTAAGTTCCTACACTTCAGTGTATCGTACTAACTCCAATAGAAAACATGCAACCAGCCCAAAGCCAGCACAGTTTAAGCAATGTAACACTTTATATGAGTCACATTTTAGAAAGCTGCTTTTTGTTGAGGAATGGAGTAACCGCTACCGGGCATTTTACTTTGCCTTGGGGATACAACTCTGAGAGTTGGAGTTTATGCTATAATTTGGCTACTCTGCTCAGACTCAGCATCTGTACTCCTTTAAGTAAGTGGCATTTAATATTATGAGGAAACCTTTACTATCATAGAGGAACGTTACTGGGCACTACTGTGCTGTGTGTTCAAATTGGCTTACCCTCTCTGATGGCCTGTGGGAGAAAGGGAGACATACAGCGAGTGCGGCAGGGTGCTTGCGTGATCAGTCTTGCGTCCCACAGGGCTACAGGCCTGAAGCCTGCACGTTAGGCCCTCAGACCAGGGCTCAGATCTTTCTGCAGCTCCCTGAGATGGAAAAAATGATTTCCCTCTCTCACGATCATGGTGATGAGATATCATGCACCCCTGGCACCCAGTAGGTATTTAACGAAAACAGTTTACCCTCCTTTTTCATCTCCTGCGTGTGCGCTCACCTTCCTTCTGTCTTTTTTAAGAGCAGTTGTAAATCGAACCTCATTACTTGCTTATTCTGGAGGGTCTGGCATGTAGAAGAAGGTGGTTGGTGGGAGCGTGTGGGTGAGTCGTTTGCGGTGCTTGGTGTAAAGGCGTTCCCTGTCCAAGTCCCTTGTGGGCAGCAGGAAAAGGGGAGGGTTTGGCGACGTGGCGCTGTCCCCAGCTCTGGAGCATCACACGCAGAGAGCGTAGACTCAGCTGGCTGTGCTGTCCTCAGATAAGGCTCGTGTGAGAGTTACTCTCATCTCCGTATTTAGCCATTCAGTGCACTGCTCCGTCTTTATTTATTTATTTTCCTTCTGGCATCTAAAAGTAAGAGCTGACCTACAATATTGTGCTGTGTGCAACACAGTGATTCGGTATTTATATAGCTTGCAAAGGGAGAATTATGATGAGTCCAGTAGCCATCTGTCATCATACAAGGTTATTATGATGTTGTTGACTATATTTCCTATGCTGTGCTTAATATTTTACAACGGGAACTTTGTACTTCTTAACCCGCTTCACCCTTTTCGCTGACCCCCCATCCTTTTCTCCTCTGGCAATCCTCAGTTTGTTCTCTTTATCTGTGAGTCCCTTTCTGTCTCGTTGGTCTGCTTTATTTCTTAGATTCCACATATACGTGAAATCATATGATATTTGTCTTTCTTTCTCTGACTTATTTCACTTAGCTTCATATCTTCTAGGTCCATCCATGTTTTTGCACGTGGCAGCATTTCATTCTTTTTTATGGCTGATTAGCATTCCGTTGTATGTATATGTATGTGTATGAAGAATATACATCTCTGTATATATCCATTCATCTACTGATGGATACGTAGGTGGATTCCATATCTTGGCTATTATAAAAATGCTGCAGTGAACATAAGGGTGCACATAGCTTTTTGAACTAGTGTTTTCATTATCTTTGGATAAATACTCACCAGTGGAATTGCTGGATTGTATGGTGGTTTTATTTTTAATTTTTTTGAGGAGCCTCCATATTGTTTTCATAGTGGCTGCACCAATTTATAAACCAAACTAACAGTGTACAAGGGTTCTCCTTTCTTCATATCCTTGCCAACAGTTGTTATTTATTGTCTTTTTGAGAACAGCCATTCTTCAGGCATGGGGCGATGTGTCATTGTGGTTTTGAGTTGTGTTTTCCTAATGACTAGTGATGTTGAGCATGTTTTATATATCTGTTGGCCATCTGCATGTTTCTTTGGGGAAATGTCTCTTCAGGCCCTCGGCCCATTTTTCAGTTGATTTGTTTGCTTTTTTTGATGTTGAGTTGTAGGAGTTCTTTATATATTTTGAGTATTAACCTATTATCAGATACATCACTTTCAAGTACCATTTCCCATTCTGTAAGATGCCTTTTTATTTTGTTGATTTTTTTTTTTTTTGCTGTGCAAAAGCTTTATAGTTTGATTAAGTCCCATTTGTTTATTTTTGCTTTTGTTGCTTTTACTCAAGGAAACATCCAAAAAGATATTGCTAAGACCAGTGTCAAAGAAAAATTAATACCTCTCCTCAAACTAGTCCAAAAAAATTGACGAGGTAGGAGCACCTCCAAACTCACTGTACCAGGCCAGCACTACCCTGGTACCAAAACCAGATAAGGATACTACAAAACAAGAAAATTATAGATCAATATCCATGTTCTACTTCCGAATCCACCTTTCTAACACCTGGCCACATTCTATGTGCCTGGAATAGCACCAGAGTTTAGAAGTTCAGGGAAGAAGTAGGCACATCCCCTACCTTTAGTAAGTCAACAATTGAGGATCAGAGAAAGAACTATATGGACACAGATGCACATGCACTCATTTATCTGTGTGTACGTGTGTGTGTGTGTGTGTGTGTGTGTGTGTGTGTGTTTTGGGAGGTAGTGCCCTAGAGTAAGGGGAAACACTCAGTGTGAGAGATCCAAAGTTGTGAGTGTGGTAACCATGATTTGTATGTTAAATTAGAATCCAGAGACTGATAAGAACATAGGTCTATAGAAAGTCAAAAGAAAGGTGCTTAAATGGGGGCAGTCCCAGAATCAAGGCTGCCTTCTTAAGAAGCAGTTCTTGTCTTCAGTAAGCTTACAGTCTAATCAGAGAGTTAACCATATGCATATCCCTGGATAAAAGAGCGTGCACTCTATGGGTTATATTATAGAGGCAAGAGGAGGGCCCAGAGAGAGATATGGCCACTCACAAGTATGCAGGAAGAAGGGCTGGGAGAGTTTAGAGCCAGTGAAGAGCAAAGGGAGGGATCAGGGGGAAGGGGAAATGCTGAGTCTGGAAGGATGCTGTAAGAAGGCCTGACTGCGATCTAGTCTAAGCAGGGAGATCAAAGGGCCTTCACTGGATGTAAGACAATGAGGCACACGCCCTTGGGGAGGCAGGTGCTTATGTGGCCAAGGACTTCGCAGTGTGGCTGGCTCTCAGTAACGTGGCTGAGAACAGACATATGGGACTGATTAGAGAACTGCTGTACTTGGGGGAAAATGTCGACATCAGAGACGTGAAGATGAAAACACGCGAGTGTTTGTAAGTGGACTGGGCCTATCATTGAAGTTTAAGTGCCCAGGAGCCCCTGTGAGCAACCTGTAGCTATGGCTGGGGATAGCATGTCTTTGGAGGCCCCTTTATCTTCCTTGCACAATGATGGCTTTCTTTGGATACTACTTGATGGTTATCATGCTTTCTCTTCTGAGGTAGGGCCTTCCTCTCATTGGTCGTTATTGGGGAATGAACTCATGGCCCACTAAACTGGGGCTTCATGAGACTCATGGGAGGAAAACTCATGTGTGTACATGGCAGGGCAGATGGCACTGCAAAGGGATCAAGGACCCACTTGGGAGGCTTATTAGTTGTTGACATTTGGCAAGCAACTTAGTCATTCTGAACTTTAGATTCTTCAATATAACTGGGAAAAATAATACCTCTCTTGTAGAGTTCTTGAGAGGACTAAACATAATATATTAACACATAAAATAGATTAATACAATGCTTGGCACATATTAGGTATTCCCTGTATCTCACCTGTTATTGCTGTTTTTTTTCCCCACATGCTGATATAATATGGGTGCATTCTGGGTATACGTAAAGCATACTTAAAATCTGGGGTAGGGGGCAGGCTGTTGAGGCACACATGCATGCACATTGCTGTCCATAGTGCTGAATTATCATTGCACAGGTCATGCCTGTCACTTCTAACCCCAGGCCACCATTGATGGCTGCTCAAGTCTCTCCCTGGACTTCTGAGCCAGGAATGCAGGAATGCCGAATGAAGAAAAGCAAACTAACTGAGGCTTTTGAATAAGTCACCAAGACATTTCTATGGCAAGAAAAAGAGACATCTTGGTCTTAGATATTTGTATTAGCAAAGAATAAATCCAAACATGGGTGAAATTGCTGATAAAAGTAAGACGTGTGTTACATGATGAAGGGCTGTGCAAGGTAAATGTGAATAATGTGTTTAGGTAGGTAGCAGAACCCTAGAGGATTAAGGACATGTGAGTTATCATTATCAGTTGGGTTAAAACAGTGTTTTAATAGATATTTAAAATTTTGGTTCAATAAAATATATGCAATTTTTACAATGCCACAGAACAAATGGAACTATTAACTTAAATGTACATGGTATATTTGAAGTAAATTGAAAATTTAAGCATACTTCTGAATATAGTTAGTTTTTTGATAGTTGGAAGTTTTGAGAGGCAAGTGTCTCCCCCATTCCTTTTATTGGGCACTCCAGTGATGATCCCTGGTGCATGACTTTCTCTGGGTCCCCTTTCTCTATTCCACTCTTCTTCTCACAAAGGCCCAAGCTCCTGGAGCAGCTTGGCTAGTCTGCCTATTATTGTTTACCAGTTGGTCAACCTTTCCTTCCATCCACCATCCATCCATCCAGCAATTAACCATCACCAAGCATGCAATTATTGAGTATCTATTGATCTATTGCATATTATATTACTTGGTGCTCTGGTTTGGATTTTATACCAAGAAAGTAGCTTGTCCAATCTACTTGCTATCATGACGAACCCTGATCCTTGGGCCAGATCTCCAGTATCTGTTGGTGCTATTCCCCCATTCAACAACATTCATTAAGCACTTACCATAATGCAGACACTGTTCTAGGCAGTGGAGATAAAGCAGTAAATACTGATAAGCAGTGTCTAGGTTACTGAGGTAGGCTGATTGGTTCCCTGTCTTTGCCATTGACTTCCTATTGTCCATTATTAATATAGTCAGACGTCCTTTCAAACCTAAGTCATGTCATGTCATGTCATGCCATGTCATGCTGTGTCATTTCTCTTCTCTGAATAGCTTTTACCTCATTGAGTCAGTGGGTGGTGGTGAAAGCAATGAGAAGAAATTGTGTTCTCTCTCTATATGTTGAAGGCATAGCCCTTAGGACTCACAGATCAGACATTGGGTATGAGTTGATAATATCAGAAAGAGGAGTTGATAATATCTCCAAGGAATTTGTCCTTAGCAACTGGAAAGATAGAGTTGCCAATTACTGAGTTGTTGGAGACTGACAGGAGCAGATTTGGAAGTAAAAATGCCAAATGTTGTTTGAAACACAACAAGCTTGGTGTACCTATTTGGCACTTCAGTGGAGATATTGAGTGTGTACTTAGAGATACAAATCTGAAGTTGTTGCTGGAAACACCCATTCTGAAGTCATTAGAGGGTATTTAAAGCCATGAGTCTGTCAATATAGAAGAAATAAATAAAAGTTCACAGGACTTGGTTCTGAAGCATTCATCATTTAGAAGGTAGGAAGAGAAGGAGAGTCTCAGGAAGGAGACTGAATAGGAAAAGGTGAAGACTTTGGAAGTGAGCCAAGTGAGTCATATCAAAGAAAAATGTATTTCAATAAGGATGGTGGGGTGAGGGCTAAAAGTTGACTTCTGAAGTCACAGGAGGTCTTGATAAGAGCTCTTTTTCATAGAATAGTGGAGTCAAAAGCCTGGCTAACTTGTGTTCAAAAGAGAATAAGAAGAGAGGAAATGAGACAGAGTAATGACAGCTCTTTTAAGATAACTTGAAATATGTCAAGGAATCTTAAGATTTTTCAAAGGGCCAGAGATGAATAAACCATGAATACCTTCGTTACTGCTCTGTGGTTCTAACATTTCCAAGTACTGCACTGGTGTAAAGAGAGCTAGGCATCAAGGTGTGAGTATGTCTCAGAATCGACTAGGAAGGAGTCAGCAGAAGGCTGCACCATCTATAGCTTCTCTAGAAGTAACTCAAGGCTTGTCATACAGACTCTCTTAAAACAAATAAGGTAACGGCAATAACAGTAATAGCCAGGTACAATCATAGCAACAGCTGATACAGGACATTAGAGTTCTCACTCTATGCTCACAACCCGGTGAGGTCCATATCGCTGTTCCGTTTCACAGACTTAGAAGCATATAGACTGAAGTAAAGTCCTTCGGAATATTTGGTAAGACCCTGACTTTTATTATGTTTTCCACGGAGGCGTTATTTCAAAGACCCTGCTGAAGAGCAAGGATGTGAAATGATTTTTCAGAATTGATGTAGGGAATAAATAAAGGCAGTTTCCCCCAAGGGCTACTGTGTGGCTTGCGACCTCACTCTTCCTTCCTACTTTATTTCCCTCTCATTTCTCTTGGGAATACAGGTGACATTTTTAATGGATTCTGCTGGGGCATTAATAGACACAGCATGCTGTCTTCAGGGGCCTTGTGCGGTTGTGGAAGAGTTCCGCCTTTGTTGTCACCCATTGCCTGTTTGACTCCCCTGTCCCGTGCCTCTGGCTCTCCTTGGCCCTTGTTGAGTGAAGGACTTGCTTCATTCAGAAGGAAGCAAAGTGCAACGTGAGGTCACTGGTTCCTGCTAACTCTTAAGACCTTAACTTTCAGAAACATTTCAGAAATGTTTCCTAAACATTTACAAGAAACAAGAGGTATTTTGATAGGCTTATAAACTTTATTTAGTTTTAACAAATACCGAAGTTACTGGTTTACTATACCAATAGGAATTACATGTTGTGCTATAAAGTCAAAGGCCAAAATAGTTCAGATAGCTACGGTTCTAATTAAGACTTCAGTGCGTGGTGGAGTACGGGGAAGGTAACACTGCACAATCCATGGTCTATTCTTTTAAAAACAGTTTAGCTACTCAAGTTCCATTCATTTAAAAGAGCCTTTTATGGAAAACTTGGAGAATATTGGATTCATTAACAACAATTGTAAGTTTCCATGAGTAGCAGCTGGATCCATTGAAAGGGCCGGATGAACAAATATGAATTGACCATGACCTCCAGAAATTAGGGGTTTGTTTGAAGCCTGTTAGTGTAACAGCATTTTGTACAGTAGCTTTAATCTTTTTCTTTCTGGATGGAATTAAGTGCTCATTTTTTTTTTTTGTTTTTTTCTTTCTTACTACCCTTTTCTCCTTGGTTTGCATGCATACGCACACAATTTCATATCTGTTCCCATGGTATAATTTTCTCATTACTCATATTTCAATGCACGTTCTTATGTACTTTTTATCCTGTAATAATAAAATAATAATAATAATAATAATAATAATATAATTATATTCTGAATGGAAATGCATCTGTAGGATTTGAGAGCTTTCCCCCAGCTTCATTAAAGTATAATAGAGAAATAAACCTATATATTTAAGGCATACAAAGTGATGATTTGGTGTACATCTCAATTACCACATTCAAGCTAATTAACACATACATCACCTCACTTAGTTACCACTTGTGTGTATGGTGGTAAGAACACTGAAGACTCACTCTCCCAGCAAATTTCAGGTATGCAGTAACCATAGCCACCATGCTGTTCGTTAGATCCGCAGCATGTATTCATCTTCTAACTGGAAGTTTGGACCGTTAATCGATGTCACATTTCCTCCACTGCCCAGCCCCTGGTAACCATTATTCTACTCTCTGGTTCTGTGAGTTTGACTTTTTTAGATTCCACATATAAAGTGAGATCATACAGTATTTGCATTTTGTGTCTGGCTTATTTCACTAAGTATAACGTCCTCCAGTTTCATCCATGTTGTTGCAAGTGACAAGGTTTCCCTCTTTTTTATGGTTGGCTAATATTCCATTGTGTATGTAAATCACATCCTCTTTATCCGTTCATCCATTGACAGACCCTTAGGTTGTTTCCATACCTTAGCTATTGTGGATAATGCTGTTGTGTGATTTTAAAAAATATATGTTTATTGATTTTAGAGAGAGAGAGAAACATCAATGTGAGAGAGAACATCGATGATTGATTACCTCTTATATGCACCCCAACCAGGGTTGGGGATTGAACCTGCAACCTAGGTATGTGCCCCAACTGGGAATTGAACCCCCAACCTTTTGGTGTATGGAACAACACACTCTGACCAAACTGAGCCACACCAGCCAGGGAAATGCTACTGTGTGATTCTTAGTGCTCCTTCAAGTGCCTGCCTTGGACTTCTCATCCTCTATGAAACCTGGTAGGATCAGGATCAGAAGATAACTGATATATGTAAGGAGGGTTTTCTGTACGTAAACTCTGAAAAGTTTTTGGAGATCAAAACAATGAGAAGCACCAAGGAAACAAAAATGCTCTGTGTCATACTGGTCTCCCATTACATAATCTTTAAGGGGTTTCTCAGGAGTTGTTATATGCTTGTTATGAAGATTATAAAATAAATTATTTTAGCACCATTATTCTCTCTTCTTCCTTCTTTTCTTTTTTCCTTTTCTTATTTTTTATTATTATCGATAATGTATTTATTTTAGATGCAGCTAACCACCCCTTCTGGATCTATCAGCAGACCCTGGGTGTAAATGGTTTTGTGTGAAAGCGTCCCCAGAACGGGAAACGTCTGCTCTTTCAACACAGTCGTGTCAAAAGTCTTTTTTGGCCCTTGATACTGATCCAACACCTTCCCAGTGCATTTAACAATTGTCTGATGCCTCTTTAAGTGTGGCTTACCATTCATTTATTTGCCGAGTGTGCTTCCACTCTCCGCAACTCCTGCTAAGGGTAAAGGAGCTCTGGGGGTAGAATTTGAGGACCTGCATGTGAATCTCTTTTCTGCCACTTACTAGGTGTATGACTTGGACAAGTGATTTAAACTTTCTGGGCATCTGTTTCCTTAGCTGTAAAATGTGGATAATAATACTTGCCTTACGTATTTGTGCTGATTAAATGGGATAAATTTGATGGAAGAAAAGCTCATTGTAAATTATAAATTTCTATTTAATGTTAATATATAAATTGTAATGGTAATAATTTCATTTGAAAAATTCCTCCTGCTGGGGCTAGAGTTTTTCACGTGACACAGCCTATTTTAAGTGATACGGTATAGTGAGGCCGTAACTTAAGTAACCATCTTCTACACTGGGCAGTTACATAGTTTTAGACTGTTTGGGCCTATAAAGAACACTTAGGTTGACATCCTCATGCATAAATAATGTATCTTCATCTCTGAGCATCTCTTTGGAGCTGGGCTCTGGAAGGTCAGTGCCTTGCTATCAGGGCTGCCATGACTCTGGGCTCCTCTCTGTTAGTGTTGCTGCTCTGCTCTCTGGAGGGTTCCTTTCCCCGTGAATTCTCCCTGAGTTCCAGAAGGGCCCCCAGAAAGGCCTGGTCCTGAGTGGGATTGCAAGAGGATGGCTTTTGTGGTTGTTCATTGGAGGGTGAAGTGGACAAATAATGCCCTTTGCTATGGGGGATCTTTTTAGGAAAAGAATAGGCTGTGCTCAGGAATGGGATGGGCAAAGCAGAGACAAGGAGAAGGGAGGGCATGCATTAAACACGTTCCTGTCCAGGATCCCTTGGAGGTCCCCAGGCCTTTCCCCAACCGGGCCTTAGAGGATTACATTTGAATTCACAACCCGGCCTCCACCAGAGAGAGCAGTTCTGTCTGCACTCCACCCCCCACCCCCACCGCCCCGTGTTGTATCCAGGGTGGAGAGTGGGGCAGCACCCCTCCAGGCTGTTAGCAGCTCCGGCTTCAAGTGAGTGGCCTGTGAAGCGTTAGGGAAGACCTGCAACCCTCCTCCCTGGGTGGATATCACCTTCTTCCTTCGGATTTCATAAAGAACCTGATCCTCTTTGCCTCAATGCAGCCAAATAAACGGGAGTCTCCGAGGAGGTTGATGGCTCAGCCGTAGAAGTCCCACAGCGACGTCTGGTTTTGATGTATTGCTGATGGATATGATCATGCTTACAGAACGAGATCACTTTTGCCAGTTTGAGAGAAAGGTCATGTTTTTAATTTAACTTAATTTCCTACACCAAAGAGAATTTTCAATAGGATATTCGACTTTTGCACCTTTAATGAGACCAGATGCTCTGGGGCCTGCAGCAATGAAGAGAAAACAGATTTCCTAGTTTACACTTGCATGTTGTGCCTTTTCTAAATGGAGCTTGTGCGGTTCCTTTAAGGATGCCTTTCCTCGTTGGTGTTTCCTTCTTCTCATTCTTTCCTCTCTTTCTCCATTTCTCTCCATCTTCCTTTTCTCCCTCTCTCCCTTCCTCTCTTCCTCCTCCTGCTCCTCCTCCTCTTTAGGGTTGTCTTTGATTGAGCACAGAATGTGGGTGAAACAATGTGCTTGCAGCCTTACACACGTATATTTAATTTCCCTTTTCCAGATGAGGGGACCAAGGCTCAGCAAGGCTGAGTAAGGAATGTAGTGTAGATTGCGCAGTGGCATGATAGGCTGCATAGCACAGTCATCACAAGGTTGGGTACTGAAACTGGGTCATCCGGGCTCAAGTCCAGGCTTGGTCATTTATTTGTGGATGATCTAGGAAAATTACTTAACATTTTGCCCACTCACTGGTCTATGTTGATTGCCTTAAAATTTTAAGTTTAACTTTATTTTTAATGATGATGACTGTCCATACAAAAGGGCATATGTATAGTTTGTAGACTAATGAAATGAATGCCTGGATGCCTTTCAGCCAGGTTAGGAATTGAACGTTGCTCACACTTGGAGAGTCTTCCATGTGTTTCTGTCCCGTGACAACCCCTGTCCTCACTAAACCCCCAAAACTAACCGTTACCTTGGATTTTGGATTTATGTTATTTTTATTTTTGTATAAATGTACTATATGCACAACCACAAATCCCATCCCTAAATATACATTGATTAGTGTTGCTTGTTTTTGTGTTTTATTAAACTGAGAAACACTATAAAGGGTTTTTACTTGACTTAAAAAAACTTTTAACTATATTTGTGAAATTTAGCCATGTACTTTTAATTCATTTATTTTTCAGTGCTACATGAAATGCAATTATATGACTTTCCCTCAATTTCTATAGTCTCTTCTCCATGGACATTTCCACCATTACAGCCTTCAGATATTAGAAACAATTTTGTAATGCACATGATTAGACTCGTCTCCCAGGGCACATCTGCTGAAGTTTCTCTAGGGTGCCTGTCTGAGTTTGGGATGGTCGTTACTGGGCATGTGCAGATCTATGCCCAACCGCTTTCTGAATTCGTTGTGACCCGTTCACCCTCTGATTGGTAGAATAGACAGTTTCCATTTCTCTACTTCTTTTTTTAAAATTTATTTTAATCGTTGTTCTTGTACAGTTTTCTGTCTTTTACTCCCAGCCCAGCCCACAGCCCCAGCCCTCCCCACCTCCCTCCCATTTCCACCCCCTGGTTTTTGTCCACGTGTCCTTTATACTTGTTCCTTGTAAACCCTTCCCCTTTTCCCCTGATCTCCCCTCTCCTCTCCCCTCTGGTGACTGTCAGTCTGTTCTCAATTTCAGTGTCTTTGGTTATATTTTGCTTGTTTGTTTGTTTTGTTGTTTAGGTTCCTGTTAAAGGTGAGATCATACTTTATTTGTCTTTCGCTGCTTGGCTTATTTTGCTTAGCATGATGCTCTCCAGTTCCATCCATGCTGTCACAAAGGGTAGGAGCTCCTTCTTTCTTTCTGCTGCATAGAATTCCATTGTGTAAATGTACCATAGTTTCTTGATCCATTCATTTACTGATGGGCGCCTAGGTTGCTTCCAATACTTGGCTATTGTAAATTGTGCTTCTATGAACATAGGGGTGCATAGGTTCTTTTGGATTGGTGTTTCAGGGTACTTAGGATATAATCCTAGCAGTGGAATTGCTGGGTCAAAAGGTAGATCCATTTCTCTACTTCTTTATCAACAATATGGTGAGTGCAAAATATATCTTACTGTTTTGACTAGCCATTTTCATTTCCAATGGAATTAAGCAACTTTACATAGTTTATAGTTATTTGCATTTTTTCTTAGGTAGAGTGCCTCATTATGTTTGTTTGGTTTTTGCCCGTTTCTCCCCTTACAGTCTCATATTCCATTGTTTATTAAATGAGGGACTATTCTGGAAGCTCTCCAATGGCCCTTATGGCTCTATGCTCTGTGACCCGAAGACTGATGTTTTGATGCAGCTAACTCCCTGCTTTCCCGTGCTGCGCTCCTCTCTCTGAGATGTGCTTGCCCATCCTAGGTATTGATGCCAGCTCATCGCCCTGGCTCCTAGATCAAGGACAGTGCAGAAAAAGTCTCCCATAGAATAGCCCAAGAGAATTTTCTGACTTTCACTGATTATTTTAAAATTCCCATTGACAACTAAATATAAGATCTCCTTTTTCTTGTTTATATTCTGTTAAATATTTACAAGTTGAGCACGTATTTATGACTGGCCAGAATCCAGATTTTTCTGTCAAAGGAAAATCTTTTCTCTTTTTCCGGTGTTGCTCACTGGTAGAATCAAGAAAAACATTTAAAGCCTAGGAGATTAATTCTTCCTGTTTCTACAAAGTTAGCTACATGATCATAGTTTATCTTTAGGATAATTTATTACATACCTCTTCATTGCTCTCTTTCTAACTCATGTTTTCCCTCAGATCAATGATTTCAAAAGCAACAACAAATCAAGCAGAACAAAATTCCCCCCAAACCAATAAACCAACTAACCAACAAAAACCCAAGTCCAAACCAGCACACACACTAAAAACCCCAATTAGCATTATCAAATCTAATATTACTCTTTGAGTTAGACCAGAAGCTTCACAGGAGGAGCTAAAATTTCTTGCACAGTTGCCAATGTTTGTTCCTACCTCACCTTCTTTTTTTTATCAGAATAGACATCCCTGAACCAAAGCAGAAAAATGGAATGTCAGCAAGGTGGTGCAGTTAGAAATTCCTTACTCCTATCCCCCGATAACAACAATAATTTGGCAGCCACCAACAGACCAAAGTGCCTCTGTGGAAGTACTAGGGTCCAGGTAGGAGGCTGTGAGCACAAGACCTAGGAGAGCCATTTAGATAGGGCAGTGGCACACTCACATGGCAAGCTCACCTGCCATGGGCCCTGATTACAGACTGGAAAACAGCCCCATTCCCCTGTAGACTTGATGACAGCCTCAGTTGTCCTTGATCCTGCCTATGCCATCTGCCAGCCCACGATCTGTCTTCAACTCCTCTCAGCCATGGTCTGGGATCAGCCCTGCCTCCCTAGGGACCCAGAAGGATGCACTCTTCTGTATCCTTTGGGGCAGGCCCGCTGACCTTGGGCCTGACTGTGGACCCTGAAGGAGCTCTGTAACTTGGTTCAGGCCAAACCCAACCACAGTCTGGGGCCAGTCTACCAACCCAGGGATCTGTCCAGTGATCCAACTGAAGACTCGAGTGGATTTCTGCCCCAGCACCAGCCCTACTGGCCAAGGTCCTGAAGGCAGTCCTGCCTTCCTAGGGACTAGGCAGGACCCACACCCTGGTACCAGGCCTGCCAACTGTGGACCCAGCAGCAGCCGTGTAGCTTGGCTTTAGCTGTGCCCAACTGCAATACCAGAGATAATCCATCACCTGGAGATATGACAGGAGAGAATCTTTATCTGACAATACCAGTCTATAAAGACTGGAAGAGGTGTTTGCGTCTTCAGATGCATAGGCGAGGACACCAGTGCACAGCTACGTGGGCTATGAAATATCAGGTAAATATGATGTCATCATAGGAAATGAATGAGGCTCCAGTACCTAACCCCAAATAAAAGGGGTTAAATGAAATAAATAAAATAAAATAAATAACATAAAATAAAACCTGCCAATTTCCTGATGAAGAATTCAAAATAATCATCTTAAAGAAGGAAGGCAACAATGTAAAGAAATAGAAACCATAAAAAAGAATGAAACAGAAATTCTGAAGCTAAAGAATATAGTGACTGAACTGAAAAAAAAAAAGTTTCAACAGCAGACGTCATCATGTCGAGGAGACCAGTGATTTTAAATGAGCATGGTGAGCATGGTTAATAACACCCTGTTGTACATTTGAGGTTTGCTGAGAGACTAGATCTTAAGTGTTCTCGCCACAAACAAAACTGTGTCAAGTGATAGCACACACTTCATAATGTAGACGTACATCAAATGTCATACTGCATACCTTACATGTGTACAGTTTTTAATTGTCAGTTATATCTGAATAAAGCTGGGAGATATCAAACAGGAAAAATGTGATGTGATGGGAAGTCAAAAGGTTCAAGGTTTGGCCACGTAAGCACCCAGCGATGCTGTCATGCTATCAGAGGCTCAGCTCAGTGCGAAGTTGCTGAGTGGCTGTGCTGGGAACTGTAGAGTCAGAGGTGGTGCGTACTGACTGAGTGGGGTGGGGTGGTGGTGGTTGTAGAAGTCTCTTGAAAGCACATCGCCTTCCTTGACTTTCTGTCCTGCCCGAAAGTGGTCAGAGGTGTGGAGTGTCTTGCCTCTCCCTCCTTCAGGTCTTGGAACAGAGCTCAGGACCAGATCAGAAAATCGGACCCGAGCTTCAGAGGACAGGGTTACTGAAGGGTCTTTCCAAGCAGGCACATGTATATACCGAAAGTAGCAGCACATGGCTTTCACAGGGAGGTTATAAGAGATGGTTGAAATGACTGTGGAATTGGTAGCCTCTATTTTATCTCCATAAGGTTGACCAGGATGGAGCCGGGATGGGCAGGGAGTATGTGGGAGCTGGTTGAGGACAGTGAATTAGAGTGTCTGGACCTCATGGTTTAAAATCCCTGGGAATTTTGTTGAATTTTGACAAAGCTGGAAACAGAAGGGTTTGGAGGCACAGTGCACTTCTTGACTGGAATAGCTGGCATACCTGTCTCATATGCATTGGATTGCAGGTAAAATATCATTTTAATAAAGGTGTATTATAGTAGAGGTTCTCAGAGAAACAGAGCCAACAGGATATACACACAAACACAAATGAACATATATACGTGTGTGTGTGTGTGTGTGTGTGTGTATAGAGATATTTATTACAAAGAATTGGCTCAAGTGATTGAGGAGGCTGAGAAGTCCCCAGATCTGTAGCCAGCAAGCTGGAGACCCCGAAGGGGCGATGGTTTTAGTTCTAGTCTGAGTCCGAGTGTGAGTCTGAAAGCAGCAGAAGATGCTGATGCTCCAGCTCAAAGGCAGGCAGAGAGAGCGTGCCCTTCCTCTGCCTTTTTGTCCTCTTCAGGGCATCAGTGGGTTGAAGGAGACCCATCTACTTTGGTGGGGGGGGGGTTGCAATCTGCTTTATTCAGGTTATAGATTCAAACGTTAATTACATCCAGAAATGCCCTCGCAGATCCACCTGAAGAAACGTTTAACCAAATATCCGGGCACCCAGTGGTCCAACCAAGTTAACATGCAAAATGAAGCATCGCACTACTAGGCTTATTGGGGTGACCACATCATAAGGCAGATAAATGCTGAATCACTACCTTGTACACCTGAAACTAACATAATATTGCATGTCAACTAAATAAAAGTAAGAACATTAAATTAACCACCACAAAAGGGTTTCAACATTTAAAAGCCCAAGAAAGTGAAAATCCTTGGTTCATAGCGTAGTACGGTGGTGGTGATGGTTGTGGGCCTGTTGCGTAAGTTGAGACGGAGGCCCTGTCAGTCAGAGTTCTCAGTCGTGCACAGCTGTAGCTTATCCTCTAATTGTTGATGGACTTTGCATGATACATATTAACAGTGTCTAAGTGTGTTAATATCGTCATGCATAGTCTCTGATTTTCCAAGACTATCAGTTCCTCCCTCTGCTAGCAGTCACTACTGGTTTTGTAAATCCTAATCCACTACCACCGACGAATGTCCTGACCCTGTGTGACACATACTGGGATGCCTGTCTTTGCCTGTCTCTCCTGGTCCCCTGGAAAAGTCCAGTTGGGTTGATTTGTTTGCCTAGGATTAGTTTTTGTTTCTGTTTCTGTTACAGATCATTGCTTCTGAAGGTCTGCTATCACCTGAAGAGTTCCTTAATACACAGATTCCCAGGCCCTGTTCCCAGATAGTAGGTCTGGGGTGGAGGTCAGAGAATTGTATTTCTTAACAAGATGCCAGAGGATGCTGTTGCTGCTTGCCTGGGGACCTTAATTAGGGCAGTGCTGTTCTAGATGGTACTGTTTTCCGTCAGTATGATTCATGATAGCTTTTTTGTTATTGTCTTTGATTTCAAAATAAATACCATTTTATATTATTGGAATTATTTTCAGCAGTTGGTTATTTCTCACTAAGTTATTGGCTCTTTGAGGACTGACTCTTACTCAGATTTTGATCCATTGTAAAGTCAGTTCACACCATGCTACGCATGTACATTTTGAGTGAATAAAGGAGGAAGAAAAAGTGATCACTGATGGAAGTTTGCAGCATTCAGGGTTCCAGGCTCAGCCCTCACACCCTGATGCCGCATTTCATCCAAACCCTGGAAATTGTGATCTCTCTCACTTCCTGCAGCAACTCCCTGGCAGCCTGGAGACCACCCTGCCTCCGGCTGAGAAGTGAGAAATTCTGAAAGCAATCGAACACTGTAAATTTTCACAGCAGTTCCACTGAAAGCTGTTGGGCACAGATGTTTCTGTAACTGTGATACGCTGGGAACATTCTCTGGGCTCCAAGCACACAGGGCTTCGGCCTCGTTCTTCCACCTGGGTGCCTCCGTGGGCAAGTCTCGCTGCATCCAGGCTGTAATGGGAACCAGGTGGCAGCATGTGTCTGTTTTAAAAGAGCTGAGCAAGGGTCCCAGTCACTCCTTCCCTCCTGACCCAGCTCATTCCTGGGGGCCGGCTTTGGTGATGGCAGACCCCTCGGCTCCTTCTCAGCCCCTTGTCCAAGATGTGAGTGCGGTCTCCTGCTTGGTGCTGGGTGGAGCTGTGGAGGCCTTCCAGCTGCCCTCTGATAGGCTGTAAGGAGAAAAGAATCCGGAAAAGGCTTGGGTGGTGTGAAAGGACATGATGATTCCAAACGACCTCTGTGTGATCAGGATCACTACTGTCGTTTAAAAACCCACAGAAGGATTTTGAAACTTGTGACCTGTTCCTCCCCAACTGGACTTGCCTTTAGCGTGCACTGTTCCTGCCCTTGCCTAGAGATAGCGCTCATGTGCCCCCAGGCTCTTCCGCTTGTGGAAACATGAGGAAGGCTAGGAATAGCACAGGGGAAACATCTGCCACGGCCTGAAATGTACACAGCAAGGCTGACAAGAGTTCAGTGGACAGGGGACATTTCTCACAAATGTTTGCAGTTGGGACAACTTGAGCCTGTGTCTACTGTAGCCAAAGAGCCAAGAGGTTAGGGGATGAAGGATGTAGAACTGTAGACCTGGGAAGGGGGACAGTGTGGCACCAGGCACATCATGGGAGGGCCACATGCTGCAGTTGGGGATCCGTCCTGGTGACTCAGGCGGAGTGACTGTCCTTGTGCTTACAATGGCCAGTGCTACTGCACAGCAAATGTTCTCCCTCTCATTTTCACAATATTCTTAACACAAGCTGCTGAAAGACCTGTTTTTATAAATGTGGAATAAACTTTATGTCTTAATTTTGTCACCAATGCGTAACGCAATGATTCCAAATGGCCTCTGTGTGATCAAGGTCACTACTGTCATTGAAAAACCCACAGAAGGGTTTTGAAACTTGTGACCTGTTCCTCCCCACCTGCACTTGCCTTGAGCGTGCACTGTTCCTGCCTTTACCTAGAGCGAGCGCTCATGTGCCCCCAGGCTCTACAACTACCAACAAGTCTGCCCTGGACAGCATTCGCCAATCTTTTAAGAGCCAAGTGGAGTATACACTTTCAGCTTTAGTTTATATTTATCTTATTCCTCTTTTTAAAAATTGTCACCTGAGGATATGTTTATTGATGAGAGAGAGAGAGAGAGAGAGAGGGAGAGATCAATTGGTTGCCTCCTGTATGCGCCCTGACCAGGAACTGAACCGCAACCTTTTGGTGTCTGGATGATGCTCTAACCAACTGAGCCACCCAGCCAGCGCACTTGTTCACCTTTTTGAACCTATAATCTTTATATAGAGAAAGAAGAAGAAAGATTCCAAGAAGGAATATTTGCTATAGGTCAGGGAGGTAATTGATAAGATAAAATTAAAAGAAACTTCCATAAAAACCAAAACAAAGCCCCCAAAACCCAGAAAACTATTAGAATAAGAAAGTTCAACAAATTTGTTGGATCTCAGATCAGTTTAAGTATATTTAATATTATTTTATCAGCAATAATCAATTATCAACTAAAGATAAAACAAGAAGGTATCCTCCATAATATTAATAAAACTATAAAGTGCTTAGGAATTAGCTTAATCAAGAGCACACAAGATTTCTATAGAAAATGTTAAACATTATTAGATCATGAGAATGTGGGATTGGGCCATCATGAGAATGGAGGATTCTTTGGAAAAGGCAGTAAGGCTGGGAAAGTGAAAGGCAGCGGGGAAAGAGGAAGACCAAGCAGGCATGAGTCTGCAGGAGCTGCGTGGGGCTGTGGGCGGCAGGACACCATCCACACACAGAGTCACCAGGAGTCAGAGCCGACTCGACAGTGTGGGACATGCAGAGATGATTTATTTCAATGGAGAGACATTCCTTGTTCTTGTATAGAATAAGCCGATATTGTCAAGCTGTATTCTTCCCAGATTAATTTCCAAATTTGACACAATTTCATTTAAAATTCCAGTGAGATATTTTGAAGGACTTGATAAACGTTTTGTAAAGATTGTATAGAAGACTTAAGGTCTGTGTATAGGTGAGTGAACGTTAGAAAAATAGAGGTAAGAAAGAATATTTTCTTGCCAGATAATAAGACATGTTACAAAGAATAATATTCATGCAAAAGAGACAAATAATCAATTGAACAGAACAGAGAACTCAGAGGCAGACATGTATCTATGCACTTATCTATATCTAAAACATCTATATCTATATTATCTATGTAATGTGCATATCTATTACCTATATGTACATCTATCTTGTGCATTATATATGCATTCATATCTACAGCTTTAATATTCAAGAAAACTGGCACAACAAGTCAGTGAAGGGGTGTGAGGGAAGTGAGTAGTTGAATAGTTGGATCTGGGAAAATTGCCTCATGATATGAAGAAAAGTGAACTTGAGAACATACAAAAGTGAGTCTCATGTGGATCGAAGACTTAGCTGTTGAAGAAAAGACTGTAATGCCAGTTGAAGAAGATAAAGGAGAACACTGTAAAGGTCTAGGAGGAAGGAAGAAATTCTTAAAACATTAAAACATGAGACATGAGGAAGAATCATTGATGAATTGATCATGTCATATTTAAGACCATTATGAATGAAGTTAGTAACAATTTAACTATTGGAATAATATTATTGCAATGTCTAATATGGACAAGATATTAATATCTAGGATATAAGAACTCTTACAAATCAATATGGAAAAGAGAGGAACCCCACTGCAAAAATGCACCAAGGACATGAATAACTAACTCAACAAAGGAAAATACCTAAACGTCTTCAGTGCACCAGTAGTGGTGACAGAGGTCTATGTGGTCGCAGCAAAAGCCACAGCAGGTGAAAGCTGGGGTTTTAGCTGTGGACAAATTCGATTCTCTATTCTCACTTTACTTGGAGTTTGAAAGTTGGCATAGTCCCTTTGGTTTGAATAAACACTGGATTCATTGACAATTCTAGGCAAAGGAAGTCCCAAGAAAGAGAAACATCCTGATAATCTGGAGACGATAGAGACTTAAGTAGTTAATTTGAATGTCAAAAAGAAAAGTGACAGTGTTTGGTGAAGTGGGTAACACGGTTACACAACCCCACTCCAGGACTTGTGCCAACAGTCCCAAGTGCCCATTGTGTGCCTGGCACTATGCTGGAACCTGAGAGGGATTCCGGGTGACTAAGACCTACCTGCCTTTCTCCTAGAGCTCACAGTGTTTCCCTGAGTTTTTTACGTAACGGGGTCAAGTTTTGACGTTCATTGCAACCTTATTTGTAAAGTGAGGAGAAGGACGGTCCTGCATCGGTTACTGACCTGGAGCGCAACTGTTAGCAGGACTAGAGATTCCACTGCGGATATCCTGTAGGTGAATCAATGCACTTTAGAAGCAGCGCGAGCACAATCCCCAAGTTGTTCATTTAGTTGTGTCTGTGTGGAGCTCTGCGCCTGATCAGAGGACTGGGGTGGTTAGGCCCTGCCTGGCGCTGGGTCAGGACAGTCGCGGAAGAGCGCCTGGCAGATTGTGTTTTTCCTGCTGGGGAGGGAAGGCCTCACCTTGCAGGGACCTCCGGGCTTCTCTCTCCCTCTGGTCTGTTTGCTCTCTCCTCGCCTGTCATAACCGTGTTTACAAACCGCCCAGCCCTTCCCATTAAACATGACAGAAATGATGGCGCCCAGATGAATCACTTTCGAAATGCGACAGTCGTCTCTCTTCATAATTTCATTAAAATGTGAGCACCAACAATATGAACAATAATAGTTCTACCGAAATTCCAGGTAAATTACTCACTATGTTCAAACTGGGATTGCCTATATGTGTATCATGCTTGATCATGGAAATAAATGTTGCATGTAAAAAACATGACAGCGATCACGGGGCCCAAATAAATCACTTTCTAAGCATCTGAGTCACAATAATCAATTACAGCTCCCTGTCACTAGGACAATGACCTCTGTAAATTGGTGATCTTTTATGTGTGCTGGTTAAGAGAGCCATTAGGAGAGGGTGTGGACTCTTTCTCTCCTTTGATATATTGTTCCAGCAAGAAGCCACATGCCTATGAGGCCCTTCACTTGCCAGGCTTGAAAGCTTTGAGTCACAAGGGATTGGCAGTAAGTGCGCAGCAGAGAGGACCCCTGGAACTCAGCAAATTCAGCCGGCAGAAGGTTTCAGACTGAGTTGAAGGGTGTTTCCTTCCTGCACCTTGTGGGGAAGGCTCCGTGTTTGGGGCTTTGCCTTCTTCCTCTCTCTAAGAATCTGCCTTTTCATCTCAGCTCATCTCTAATCAGGGATTACATAGACCGGCCGAGCTGTAGGGTGGACTGGGTCTGCCGGCTGTAGTGGTGGTAACTAGCCTAGGGCAAAGGAAAACTTAGGCTTCTGTTTAAGAAAGAGATCCCAGTGGGGTAGAGAATAGGAAGAAAGTTCTGTAAGTATCATATATGTGAATGGGGTCAGGCAGCAATTTTGATTTGGGAAGAAATCAGAGAACACGGGACTTTGATCTCGAACAGGGAGCGGTGCCCTGAATTCCATCAATGGAAGGGTGACTTCATGGTGTTTGTGTGTTCAGGGTGCAAGGCTGGGGTTGACACCTCCAAGCAGCACTGCCCTGTGTGCCCCTTTCTGCTTGGTTGGCTGCCCTCTGTCCTCAGCAGACTTGGGAGGAGGGTGAATGGGAGATGTCTGTCTGCAGGAATTTGCACACAGAGCCATCCAGGAAGAGTGACCACCGGGGCGCAAAAGTCCTGGTCCTCTTTGGACCTGCAGTGTTTACTGGTAGCACCTCCTGGTCTTTGTGACTCTCAACCTCTTGCTTCTCCAGCATGTCTTTCGGGCTCTGTCTGTCCCCTCTGTCGATCCCCACGGAGGCAGGGGAAGCCAAGCAAGCCCCACCATTCCTTCCCTCCGCTCTGCATCTGATGAGGGGCTGCTCCAGAGACTTCCCCCTCTTCACCTCCAGGTCAGGGTCAGGCTCCCCGGAGCTAACCGCCAGGCTCCTGTGGGCCTTCCCGCAGGTCATTGCTGCTCCATCCTGTTCCTGGTTACCGAATGACCAGGCCTGTACATGCTGCACCTCATTTAATATTTGTAACAATCCAGCAAAAGAAATTTCTATCTTGATTTTATAGATAAGTACACTTAGGCTCAGAAATTTTAAATGATTTGCCCAAGGTCACATAGCTAAGCAATGATACATCTGGGGTATTGTCAGACTTTTCATTTTTTACTTCCTTCTATTATCCTTCTAAGGTATTTTATGCCATGGATTTGGTAGTTTGTTTCTTCTGAACTTGAATTCTGGGGTTGTTCACCAGTTCCCCACCAGAGGCCTCTTTGGTACTTACGTCCACTTCACACAGAAAGAAGCTTTTAAGACAGGCCAGCCACTCCATGCTTCCAGCACATGCCAGCCTGTGAACTCAGGTAGCAAATGTTAGGGGATGTTCTTGGCTGGCGGTTTTTTAACCAAAGGAATCTCTCCTTTCGTGATTATGCAAATCCAATTTATTCTTCAACATGTTTGCTCACTTTCTGAAAGGAAGATTTCAGAATAAAGTTTTTTCATACCATTGCTGTCTCACTGAAGATTAATTTTATGGAAACACAATTGGTTTCAAGGAACTGTTATTATTTGCAACAATTTGTCTCTGTAACCAGGATTTTCTTTCTTTTGAAACCGTAGAACCAAGACAAAATTGGTAAATTGGATGCTGAGGATGATACAAAATGGCAATTGTCATCCTCCATTTCAAAGTTTCATCATAATAAAATTAACTTTATTGCTCTTATCATTGTTTTTATAATTAATAAATGTATTAATTTAGTAATAACTGATTTTTAAAAATCTGTGTATTGGTTAGGGTTGCCTAGTGCTTATTTATAAAGACAGTTCATCTACTGAAAATACTGAATAGACAATCACTGTGAAAGACTTTGTTTCCACTTCCCTTTCACTGCTCCCACCACCGTAGACCCCCCCACCTGCTTGCTTGTACTCCAGCCTTCATAGCTGGACTTTGAGCCCTGGGTCTGGGGGTTTCTTGAAGCCTCTTCTTGCCATTTTGAATCTTGCATGAGGTTTTCAGCTTTGCAAGTCCCAGCATCTGCCATTTTCTGAGGTCAAGATTTAGTATCTCCAGTTCAGCCTTGCAGAAATAACTTGTTCTAAGACCAAGCCTACAGTTGGAACCCCAGGCTGGAGCTGTAACCGGGAGGTGTGTACTAGTCAACTCTCCATGGATTGTTATCAGAGTGGGCATCTGGGAGTTCCAGAGGTGAGCACTTGAAGTTCATATTGTTCTTGCTCACGTGTGGCAACTCTGAGCATGTGCTGAGAAGCAGGCTTCTTTGAAATGGCACCTACGACCCACCGTCCAGCCATGTTTGCAGCCATTTGAAACAAACGTTTGCATCCTTCAAACAAGGCAGCACTGGGGGAAGCACAGTTCCTGACTCCATGCCATGCATTGTGCTAGGTGGTTCCCTGTGCATTTGCTCTTGTTTGCTTCTGGCTTGAACTAAATGGAATAAACAAAACAAAGAACCCATTAGAGAGCACTTGTGAGATTGGGCTGGAGAATTTGCTTTTATAGGGGAAGAAGTAAAGGGAAGTATTTGCCACTAGGGCAGGGATTTATTTATTCTGCTGGTGGTTCTCAGATTACACCTAAGGGCTCTGATGCTTTTGGAGAGCCCTGCAGGATTCTGTGTACATGGGTGGGATCACTGGCACTTTGAACGGAGCCAGGGGGATGATTTTTGTAAATGTTCATTTGCCAAAGAACAAACAACAGGAGAAGGCGGCATGATCTCTGTTTTCAAGGAGCTCACGAGCTGGCTTGGAAGAAAAGGCATGCTATGTACAAAATCATTAGAGATACTAGACAGTGTGTCTAGTCACGGATGGTACAGACCACCAGGGTCCAGGAGAATGTGTGATTCCCACAATCAGGGTCTGGGACGCCGCTTGGGACACTGGGGCTGGTCTTGGGCCATGTTTAATGGGGCACGTGTTCATGGTCTCTCCTTCTTACACATTTTCCATGTCTTGTGTTGGGTCCTTGTCTCCACAGAACCTTCTGCTCCTATTAGTTATGAGGAGAAGAGATTTACCCATTTACTTAAGTAATGGGCGGTAGGTAAGCATAGGGGATAGAATGGGAGTTTATTATATGGACTTGAGAGAGAAATAAGGACAATGGGGTGCTTATGGTCTTTACCATTCTGTGACTCAATTTCTTCTTCTAATGGGAATAGTAATATTATCCACTCAGAGTTTTTGGAAAAAATAAGATAATTGCTATATTGCTTAGCTTAGTGAGTAGCACACAGTAGATCTTCAATACATGTAATTTCTGTTTTTACTAATACTTTCTGGTGTCTCATAACTGTTACTTGCTGTGCATTCCTGTGACCTGAACCCTAAATTCCCCTCAATGTCTCTCTCTTGGCTTCAGGGCTTTCAAATACCTTTCAATCTCAGTTTTCTTCTTGATTCCAACAATGTTCTTAACACAGAGTCTGGTTGTCTTAACTCATGTTTTTGGTTGGGCCATGTTGTATGTAACTGGCCTTTTTATTAGCAGGCTTCTACTGGGTCTGCGTTCTTTTCTGATCCAATCATCAGGGACTCATTGGCAGGAAAAAACCCATATTTGGCGTGGACATAGCAGACTGATGGCATATCTTGGTGTTGTGCTGTTTCCCTCTCGCAGCCTAACTTAGTACAGATATCTGCCAAGTTCAGGTCTATACGTAGTCACAGTTTTTTCAGTGCTGAGTGGGCTCATAGGTGAAAAATATATGGTGCTTGGAAGACCTCTCCATCAGGGAGTCGTTTGGGGATGAAGAAAAGAAAGTGCCCAGAGACATGTGTTAGCTTCTGAGAGCAGAGTGAGGGGACAGGCTGTAGAGGCCAGTGGTGGGGCCCAAAGTCTGGTGGATCTGGATCAAAGGCCCATGGACAAAGGGACCCTGGGGAAGGACTTGTAGGCAAACAGCAGCAAATGTGCCAGATTTTGTGCTAAATGCTTTCACGATTCCTGACAACAAGCCTATGCGGTGAGCACTTACCACCATCTAAATTACACATATGAAGGAATGGTGCTCAGAAAGGTTGATGTGCGATAGGTCACACCGTGCTGGTGAGGAGGAAAGGAGTGATTCAACCCAGGGATGAAGGTTCCCACAACAGGAACAAGGGCATGAAGGGGAGAAATAGTTTGAGCTCATTTCATCTGGAAAGGCTCTTCAGTCTGTTTGGCTGGAGCCCAACATGCCTACTGAGGAGTGTCAGGGGAAAGACTGGAAAGGTGTGTTGGGAAAAGACTGTGGAGGGTCTTGGATGCTGAGGAGATTGGGGGTGGGACCAGAGTCTCAGTTACAGGCCTTGGCACTGGGCCTTGCGTGTTGTGAAAGTTCAACAGATGCTTTTTGAAGTGAAAAGGGATTTAGCTGCCAAGCAGAATGGTTTGGGGACATTTTCTTGGCTGCCATCTTGGATACCCAAGCCTTGTTCTTGGCCCACCTCTCCCTCTCTCATTAGCTCCTGCTCACGTGGACCAGAGTGATCTTCCTAAAATCTAGGCCTCTTCATGTCGCTCCGCTGCAAGTCCTCCAACAGCTCTCTAGTGCTCTCAAAGCAAATTCAAACTCCTTAGTGCAGCGTTAAATAAACTTCCAATCTGCATTCATCCCATGTTCTTGTCTTCCCCCTTGACATTACTGAAGCTGAGCATTGAACTGCTCACCCTTCCCTGAACAGGCCCTCTGTGTTTAAGAGTCCCGGTGATTGACAGGTCCTCGGCCCATTCTGCCTGGAATTTATGAGCTAGCATTGTTGCTCAAGCCCCTTTTAGAAATTAATTTTCTAGCCTCATCAACAACCCTGTGGAGCAGGCTCGTATTTCCATTTTATAGATGAGTAAACCAAGGTTCAGAGAGGTTAAATGCTTGTTCGGTGTGGCAGAATGGGATCAGGCGCAGGGTTTCAGCCCAGACAGCTTGGCTCCAAGGCCTGTACTCACCACACTTCACGTGGACGCCCTTGATTTTTGCCCTGGGTGGGTACTTTCCTACCCACATGGTCCTATCAGATGCCTCTTTCGTGGAATTTTCTTTGACAGCTTTCTCACCCCTAAGCCCCCTTTTCAGAGGAATCACTCCACAGGGCTTTGTTTAATCCTATAACTGAAGTTATCACTTCCTATTAGAGCTGGTTTCCAGAGCTCTGTTCCGGTCGGCATGTTTGGGTCCCTCCTCAAATCCCTCTGTCGAACTGGAGCCCCAGTCTTCAATGTGACTGCATTTAGAGATAGGGTCTTTATGGAGGTAATTAATGTTAAGTGAGGTCAGAAGTTTGAGGCCCTGTTCCAATAGGATTAGTGTCCCTATAAGAAGAGACACCGGAGAGCTCACCCTCTTTCTCTCTGCCCTATGAGGACCCAGCAAGAAGGCAGCAGCCATCTGCAAGCCATGAAGAATACTCTTCTGACATTGTTAAACTGACATTTGTTAAGTAGAGCACAGGGTGTAGATGATTAGCCCAAGCTCAACAAGGGGCTACAATTATCATAGAGAAGTTAATTACTTAGAGGTCCTAGAGGAAGTACCCAGAATGCCTTGAGGAGGTAAGCAAGGCAGAGTGCCGACAGAGAGAGGGAAGACATGGGGCTCATGCCTTCATTAAGGTCCACGATAGAGCGCTTTGGGGTTCCCAGGCTAGGGCCGGATCGGTCAGTTCAAACCAAAGGAGCGAAGGAGGAGGGTTTGGGGAAGCCCCATGGGGGGTTATCTAAGGGATGCATGAGGCAGACAGGTGCTGGGAGACCAGGCTCTGTTGATCACAGGACTGTTGTGAAACTCCTGCCAGGAACTTAACATGTGCCTGTGACTCTGTGCTGCTACCTAAGGTGCTTGCATGGGGTGAGGGGAAGGGGGGGTGCTGGTGTCCATTTAAGGTCCCTGCAGGCTGCTTGGCCAGACAAGACGGGTGCTGGGGAAGCAGTGCCAAGGAGCAGCCTAGCTCAGTGCTCCACAGGAGCCCTGAATGCAGTGACCCTGTGGGATCTGGATCTGAGACTTCCAGGCTCCAGAGCTGTGAGAAAACACATTTCTGTTGTCTAAGCCACCTAGTCTATGGTATGTTGTTATGGCAGCTCGAGTAGACTCATAAAAGCTCTTTCTTTCCTGATGGGGTCTCCCTTTCTGGAATGTGAGCTCCGAATTGGCAGAGATCCTGTCAGTGGCCCTGTGTTCCCAACATCCAGCTTGGGGCTTGCTTACTGATCAAAAGGGAGACTCGGGAAGTCTGTGGAAAGGAATCGTGCCTCGTGGCACCCTCACTTCCTTGCACCCCGGGATCCCCCAGCTCCACCCCGACTCAGAGCACTTTCCTCCTCTCCTGCCAAGTTCACCTGTGCCCTGGGCCCCTGTGAGGTCCTGGAGGCGGGCTGTCTCTTCTGCACGGAGCTTCTACTGACGGCTGATTTACTAGCTTCTCAAGGAGGCTTGGCGGCCTGCTGTCTCCTCTGGCCCTCGTAAAGTGCACCCCCACCCCTCGCCCTGTGCCAGCAGCCGCCCTGCCCTCGGCCCGGGGTAGGATTTATGACAAGCATTCATCAGATTAGGAAGGATGACACGGTCCTTCCTCCACCGTGTACAGAATGCAGTCGGGCAACATTGCAGGCCTCTTTGCCTGCTGAGCAAACCCACGTGGTAATGCCTGGCATTTTCCAACCTGGCGTCATTTGGAAACATTTTGATTTGAGAAGAAATAACTTTAAAAGTGTTCTGGGGCCGAGTAGAAATTTAACTCCTTCGGGCGCCACTTGTGCTTCCTCCTGCCAGGCTTTGGGACCTTCCAGGGGCAGGCTCACAGCAGTTTTGCTCTTTATCAGGACTCAAAGGCAACCTGGGGTTTGAGCCCAACCTTCACTTCCTCTTCTAAGAATGGAATATTCTCTCCAAACCCTGAAAACCACTCACCCACGCTCTGCTT